>BQNB010083845.1:0-28924 GCA_026074375.1 Tanacetum coccineum | reverse complement strand
AATTATCGCATATATCCTGAAACCTGTCAGGAATATCCTGACCTTCATACGTATCATCATTGTATGGGTCGAAATCATAGTCACCATTCATATAAGATTCCATCCATTGTTCCAACAGACTATTATTACCATAGCCATCCTTCTTTGAAGTTAGAAAATTTTCCATATCGTTATCAGTTGATGCAACTTCATCCGCACTATCATGGTCACCCGAATAATCAACTTTTTTCAATGGTTTACCCTCATCGTCCACTAGGGTAACCTTCCCCTCAATAATAAGTCTCTCTATATTATCAATTTTTTTAACCATAGGGGTATTACTAGTACGGCTAGATTTAACATTCCCCGACAAGAATACACCAGTATTGGCCTTTCTACTAGTCAGATTTGGTGACCCACCACTTGTACCCAAATCAACATCATTTCAACCGAATTTAGCACATCAAATGTGTTTGAATTACTAACATCTATTGTAGGCTCCACATCTTTCTTCTTATTACCATTGGTATTAACATTGTTCTTTCTAGCAACATGTCGATACACTTGTTTGACTTGTTTAAATCCCACTTTAGGACCAACCGGAACACCTCTAGGAGTTTGACTAGGCTTTTTCATGTTCTTCACCACATTAGATGTATAAGAGTTAAGCATCAAAGGAGTGCCAAGCTTAGTAGCAATAACACTCAAACCATCCTCACTGAATGCAGTCACAGGGACACCATGGAGTTTAACCCATACCGAAACATTACCCACATCTTCTTTTAATAAGTTCACATCAGCATTCCACTTTTCAAAATAAGTGGATTATTACGAAAAACCATGGACCATTTTCAAGCATTGCATCCAAACCATCCATAGAGCTAAACTAGAAGGAGAATATCCCGATAGACGAATTAAGCAATGATTTTACCAGTCTATATTTACCCTGAGTGTTCCTAACATAGTTAGCAACAACGGGGTAAGCCAAACGCTTTCCCAAAAAGAATCCATATACCGTATTAGCAAATCGTGTACTAGTAGCTCTAATAGACTCCACCGAAACAACCACATCAACCCCGTTTCTCCCTGGAGTAAATAAAGTGCGAAAATTCATAGCCTTCCTAATCGGTCCAGCAATAAATAAATTAGCATAAGAAGTACCTGGTTTTGGGTTAATAGTAGGGCTAGTCGGAGTCTTTCCCACATTCACATTCTCAGTATTCATGGTAGCATCCACAGGCTCGTCCACGGCAGACGAGGATACCACGACCGTATCCTTTTTTGTGATGTTAGCCGATCTTTGTTGTTTTTCCTTTACACCTCTCCCTCCCCCACTCCCCTTCTGACTCAAAAAACCACGCTCCATATCTAACACATACAAACCCTAACAATATACCAGTAGTAAGATAACCAAGTATAATCCTGAATCACACTCAACCAATCGATGAACCACATGAATGATAAGCAATCAGATTCACAAACCTTAGATATATTCGAACCCTAATACAGACGATTAGAGATCAGAGTAAGACAGGATCGCAAAAACTTGATTATGAGTAAACCTTAAAACAACGAAAATCCAACAACTTAGTTCTTTGAAACAAACGATCGGATCTAATACATGGAGATGACAACGAATATAAAATCATTCAATATAGCATATCGAAAGCCAGATTAAAGGAATAAAGAATGGAAAAATCAAATTAGGTTTGATATGGTTTCGGAAGATCACCAGCCGCCACTATAATAAACCCTTAAAACGAACAAAAGTCAGTAATCTTGAATCAGTTAATCGTTTGGAGATAGGAAACTGATAACCACAAATGTAATATCACTTCCTATAACAAATCAAAATCAAAAAACAAGGGATTAAAGATTAGAGATCGAATAAGGGTTTTAAGAGTTAAAGTCGCTGGCTGGAGGTTTTTTGGGGAGAGAGTTTTTTCTCATTTGGTGTCGATCATTTTGAAATGAAACCTACTCCCATCATACCATCATCAGCATTGGTTGATTTTCATGTCCAAAACTATGGATATGGCCATGGTTTATTCTGAAGTTTTGTCAATTGATCTATTAATTGCTTTAAATTTTTATGTCGAAAAGATTAAGTTAAAATGACTAGAATGGATTCGTAACCCCCGCAGTTGCACTGTTCTATTGTATCGGGTGTTTTACTATGTGTCTAGTATCTTGCTAGATGGTTTTATAATATTTTTCGCAAAATAACATGTATAAACAATTGTAGATGCGTGATAATTATGTTATCGATACCAGGAGTTTGTTGTGTTCGTAATAATAATACATGTTGCCAAAGTTATATACTAAATTTTAATATGGAATAGAAGTTTCATACTTTTAATTGCTTTAAATCAAAGGTTAAATGCAAGGTTTTCAAGACCGGGATCCTACTCAGTATCGTTTTCGTCTTTCTAAGATTGAGATCGTAAAGTCGGATCGGGATCGTAAGACCCTACTATAATTTCATTATCTTAATAGTCTTTGTAATATTATACAAATCTACAAAGTATTATATATAGCTCTTTTAAACATTATCACTTTTTTATTTTATTTTCTTCAGCCTATTCGAGTCCTTTTGGCTCTCATTATGCGGCACGGCCAGCATTGTCATGAACGTTTCCATACTCTTCCGTCGCCATAGCAAGAGAGTTTTGCCCGCGATGAAAAAGTCACTTTTTTTCTGTTGGTATAAATGAGGATTGCTGACATCGATCTATCACCAAATTACACTAAAAAAAGACTTAAGATTGGGCACGATACAGTTTAAACTTTTTATATATGACATAAAGTTCCTAGTAAAATAGAAGTAGGTGCCCCTGCCCCTTAGATAAACTTGTTTGGTCTTTTAGTGTTCCAACACGATCTTGTGAAGATATACAAAGAAATAGGACAGTTGGTGCCACATATACTGAAAGAAATAGGACAAACACGATGAAAGGCAATACATTATTGGAACTTATCTTTGTGGTGAGATCCTAATTCCTATGATGGTCCAATTCTGTTGTAGTAATTTGGATGTGGTCGGGTCCATGTTTTGCGGTGGATCAATAAGATGAGGCTAAACGGCTGACTATAGTGACATGACTTAGCTTGGAGCAACTATTTGGTCGCATGGGAAGCTTATAGCTATGCACCTTCGGGTTCATTGGCTTAGGATATTTCCGAAAAAGCAGAACCACCCGTAAATCTTCTCCAAACTCCCACCAAGAGTGAACAAGTTCAAAGGTGGCTTAGCTTCAAGTGTATTCGATGTCAAAACTTACTTTTAATCACACGCAATCTTGTACTTCCGAACTAATCCAAGAACAAGTGGATGTTTTCAGATATTTCTCCCTCTTAGTACCCGTGAGAACGAACATGAACTGACCACCTACTTCATCCTTGGGGTCCTGAATCACAGCGAATGGGCAAACCTTTTTTTTTGTTAATGGTGTCGGTTAACTTGATAGCACCACCTTTACCCGAGACTGACAATTGTTGGATGAAAACCGACATCAATGACCTTTCCCAGCTAGGCCTCTTACTAACTTTTTTGTAGCGGACTGATGCAGCAGTAATGAGGAGAACGAAGGTAACATAAAAGAGTGATGGGATCATGCTGTCAAATGTTTCTATTTGGATTAGACATGTTGCAGTGTTGAAGGTTGGTATTTATAGGCAAGGATAGAAATGATAGGTAAAAGAAGAAAAAAGAAAAGGAAAGAATAGAAAAGAAAGTGACTTTTTATTTCATGTTATTGAGTTGAAATGAAATGAAGGAAAAAGAAAAAATGTTGTGTTCTCGAGTTTTAAAGAAGGGTTAATTACATAGTGGATTTTTGTATAATGAGATGAAAACGGAACATTACGCTTAAACCTCACCAAGTAATAATAAAGGGTAATGTGCATTCGGAAAAGATTAATTCTAGTTTAGTAGGAAAAACATGTCAAATTTTTTGAAATTTGCACCATTTTTCAAAGAAAACTAGAAAATCGAAGGCAAGAATAGGTCAAGTGATAATTCTACTCCTACCCCCACTTGTTTTGTACAATGTCCCTATTTTACATTAAGAAAATGAAATAAACAAGAAGAGTAGAATTAGAACAAGAAACTCCCTTAAGCATTGCTTCTGATCATACGAAATGTAAAAAGCTGTCAAAGAAATCCAGAAAATCTCCATTTTAAGCATGCTCATCTTCCCATGTGATCACTAAAACAAACTAACAGCATAAAGTCGCTCAAAGAGAAATATACAAGAAATACAAACCTAACTCGCTTTCGTAGGAATCACGGTTGCATTTAGCATATGCAACAAGCCTTTTAAACCACTAGGTGGCCTAAGTGGATGAGTTAAGTCTCGTGAGGGTTTCCAGAGAACATACCCACCAAGTTCATTTAGTTATACAAGGTTAGCAATGTTTAAAACTTATTTTTGAGGTTTTTAAGAAGAAGTTTGCTGCGTAATCATGTGATAATTAAAAATTTTGGTTTACAAGTTTACAGCGCAACCATGAGAGGGTTTACGTCGTAATTAAAGAGGTTATGATGTAACCATAAATGTTACGCCGTAACTGCTGCTATATCAACATTGTTACCACACAATTACGGGTCGAGACGGTCTCAAAATTTGCCTCCTAGCTGCAAAAACAAGTGAAAAACATACAAACCAACTAATATGTAAAAATGAAACATAAAAAGATAGGCATGGGGTGCCCCCATGAAGCGTTTGTTTTTGTTTGAGTCATGAGCTTGACTCTACCCTTATTTGCCAAGTAATAGAGTGTTCCTCCCCTCACTTGAAATCAAGTGCGAGTTAGAGTAGCAGTGAACACCACGATGGTGTAACTTTGTTACTAGGTAGGGAAATGATAAATTAGAACCATACCGCCGATGGGGTTTCATTTCCCTTTTTGTCTTACCGGTTTCGTGTGATGATTGGCTCACTTGGTGAAGTAATTTCCGAATGAAGGTCTCACAATCATATAGGGGTGTGCACGGTTCGGTTTGGGTCAGTTTTTGGCTAAAACCGAAACCGAACCAAAATATTCGGTTTTTATAAAACCAAAAACCGAAACCGCTCGATTTTTGGCGGTTCGGTTTTTTTGGTTTCTCGGTTTTTGCGGTTTGGTTTTTTCGGTTTCAAGCCGTTTAAATTTGGGTTTTGCTATTTTATATTAATAAACTTGTTTTACGTAGAAAATTGGTTGTTTTTTTAAAAAAATTTGGTCAATATGAGCCTAATAATGTTTACACAAATTTTTACAAGGGTTTTTAGATAGATAGGTTACCAAACTATCAACTTTTGTTCGCCTAAGTTACTAATTTTTTTTTTGTTCATTTGGGTTATTTGTCAAAGTAAACACAACGTACGACGAGAAAACATATATATAAAACTTAAGATAATATACTATTAACAAATAATTTTATCCATAAATAAATATAAATTTAAAATATTTAGTTATCATTTATTTATTTATATTATATTAATTATATATTATTATAAAACTGGTTTGGTTCGGTTCGGTTTTTGAACAAAAACCGAAACCGAACCGAAATTTTTCGGTTTTGAAAAATTAAAATCTGAACCATCGGTTTCTAGTTTCAGTCCGTTTTTTCGGTTCGGTTATTTCGGTTTTCGGTTCGGTTTTGGTTTTTTCAGTTTCTTTTTTGCTCACGGCCCTAAGTTCTAATATTATGTACAAAGTCAACCCATACAAAAAATACAATTTTTTTTACCGCACTTTATTAAAAAACAAGCAAAGAACTAGAAGATTTATAAAGTTACAGATGAGGATTTTTTAGCCAATCACCTCCAATCTAACGACACATTACATCAAAACCGGACTCCAAATAAAAGAATACGACACAACATCAAATCAAAATTTCCCTTAGAAGGAGAAACACACCAAAAAGACACAATTATTACGATAATCCCAATTAGCCACCACAACCCAAAAACACACCCCTTCTAACAACCATTATGCTTGGATAGGAATTCGAAGATTTACGATCCAAGAAACCCATTCATCGAACGTATGCACTTCCATGAAATCCACCTCCTACCAACGGCAAATCTTACGAAAATTATCTTTCGCAACAAGACAATCAAAAAATAAATGACTTGACGATTCCAGACCCTACCCACAAACGGACAAAGAAGTATCAGAATATATATATCCTCTCTCCGGATATATTAAGACAGGGTAGGCAAACATTCCATTCCCACCTACCACCATGAATGTTAACCTTGATTCACCCGCTTTTATCCATCGAGTTTGAGTAGACACTTCCGGAAACCTGTTATCATCATAACCTTTCTAGACGAAGCACCGGAACTCACGAGGCCGAACATCAAGCGTCCAAATACCACCGCCTATACAGGCGTGACACCTAGTACAACACCTTCCACGTAAGACGTCAATCCGTCAACTTATCTTGTTCACCCGCTTCCTAGGAGCACGACGAAAAGACCATCAAGTTTCTCCATGTGACAGTTTAGAAGCCACATCGACAGTCTTCTTCACTTTCAGTGCATAAAGCCTAAGATATCTTTGTTTTAAAACCATATCTCCATGCCACAAATCCTCACAAAAATAAGTATCCGCACCATTGCCAAGCTTTTTTTGCATAAAATTATTTAAGTGTATACCTTTTATCTTCAATGTTTCCACCTCCTGGAGAATGCTTCGCCAAATGGACTTGTAACCAACCTTGAATCCGCTACCATTTTCCCCATCTTCGCCATGAATAGCTTTAAATAACACTAGTCCATAACAAGTTCTTTTTGAGTTGTAGAACGCCCAAACCCCATTTACACAAAAGAGCTCTATTAAGCCAGATAAAACTAGAAGACACAAGGCCACCAATCTCTTTAAACACACAACCTTACTCCATTTCACCATATCGATTTGTTTACTATTAAATCGACACACTAAAAAAACCGACTTCGAATTGATTCCATGATTACAGGACTTTCATTGGCACCCTTGAATTATAGACATATGATAAAATAGGCATGGGATCCAAGAACCTCCAAGCCTTGAGAAGGTTAAACGACCCACCTATCGATAAATGTTTTGCATCATCCATTTTGAAGACGATCTAAAAAAAAAAACCATTTTAACCACAATCCTCACCCAAGATTAATCCCGAGACATTCCCCCAAATTTCGAACCTAAATAAAGCAAAAGAGCCTTAAGGACACCACAACACAATTCTAATTTGCAGGTTGCACCACCCTAACCTCACTCACCACACACCACAATAACTTACTCTTGCTTAAATTAATACTAAGACCTGAAGCACGATGAAAACATTTCAACACATATATAATCGTATCAATATTCTTAGTACTCCATTGCCCCATAAACACCGCATCGTCCGCATAGAACATATGAGAAAGATGCATAACCGAATTAAGCACAATGCCATTAAACATGCGCCCGCCATCCCACCAACCTTTAAAAGAAAATGTGAAGACTCTCCATAACCAAAATAAAAAATAAACGGAGAAAGGGATTCAACTGGTTTAAGGCCCTTAAAAAACTGAAATTCCTCTGTAGGGCTTCCATTCACTAAAACCGATCCCCAAGAAGATCGAAGACATTCTTGAATCCAACCACACCATTTTTCACCAAAACCAAATTTTCTTAAGACATCATCAAGGTAATCCCACCGAACAGAAATCAAGAAGCCTTTTTCAAAGTCAATTTTTAGAATAAATGAATGTTTTTTCTTCAACTTACACCACTGCAAAACCTCATTAAGTATAAATGGTCCGTCAAGAATTTGCCTATCTGCAATAAAAGCCGATTGCACCTCATTAACAATATCTCCAAGCACCACCATAAGACGATTAGCCAAAATTTTGGCAATTATTTTATAAAGGCTCCCAATAAAACTAATCGGTATCCTGAAATCCTTCACCATTTTTTTGCGTCGGATCCTTCCGGAATCAACGCTAAGTAAAGAAAGAATTACACCCATTGGAATGCTACTGTAATGAAAGAAATATTTCACCGCTGTCAACACATCTTTTTCTATTAAACTCCAAAACCTTTTATAAAAACCAAATGTGAATCCATCCGGCCCCGGAGATTTATCAACACCACAATCCTAAACTGCCTTTTTAAATCTCACTTTGACATCTTCGGCTTACCAAATCATTGTTGCTTTGAATTCGATGATGAGGAAACTCCATATTAAGTATCAATCCGAACCGAGTTTAGGTCTATCAAAACATACTTGAAATTGATTTAAGGGAACTCATTTTTTAACCAATTAGGGATATCCACCCAATCTCCTTCCACCAGAACCCCTCGTATAGAAAGTTGGTTTCGTTTTTTCGATATTAAGAAATACCATGGTAAAATTTGATTTCACGACGCCTTCAATTGCCCATTTAATTTTTTGCTTTTTGAGACCCTCCATTGCACACAAATTTATCCACCACTTGGAATCGATTTTTACAACCTCCGCACGTTTATGAAAAGTATCAATACGACTCATCCTCCTTTGTCAATGATCATCTCCAAATCAGCGAGCATCTGTTTCACAACATTTTTTGAGTTTCCGGACTTTTGTCTCATTGCCATGTCCAAACACGTATCTACTATTTTAGATACATTAACTTGTTCATTCATGTTTGAATCATAGCATTAGAATTATTACCCTACCGGATCTTCACGCCACACCATCATAACAAAGTTTCTCAAAACCCTCCATTTCCCAGTCCAAATAATGAAAAAACCGAACGAATTAGGTCCAATTCATGAGTAGATTCACAGTAATAAATAGGACGGGTGGTCTGATAAAAAATCTATCTAGGGTGATGGCCCGATAAATTAGTGACACTCACATCAGTAGAGCTTTCGGACATGAAGGAATCTATCCAGCATACTCAATCTTTGAAAAAAAGCCAAGGAGAAAATCTGTGACACCGAAAAGAACATCCACCAAGTGGAACCATCCTCTAAATACGCCATTGAGAAAAAAGATTGAAAGCATTCGCCCCATGCAAAAAAACGTTGAAAATTGTTCCAAATCTCTCATTTTTTTTACGGTGTAACATATCGCATTTTCATGTCATTTACGACGCATTATATTCATTATATTTTTTTGATTTTCATCTCGTAACCGCGTTTACTTATTCTTATCATAATAGTTAAATCGCAAAGCTTAAAGATTATCATGTAACGTAAACGACACCAAACAAATTAAATTTTTCGTCAAGCAATCAATATATTATTTTTACGAATAATAATCCAACTTTTATATTTAATTTATTGGTATGCTAAAGTGGATTTTCTTTCGCAATAAAATACGTTTAGGCATACCCGGAACCACAAAAATAATTCTACGCTTCAACAAATACTCACATTTATACCCAATACATAAAAGTTACAAAAATATATCATATATAGCATATATGTGCCAAAATTAGTGCAATTTATACAAGGTTTTATAAGAAAATGATTTTTTTTACACTTGGTCTTTGTACATCTTTTGCCATTAAAACCTAGCTAGAAATGTTTCTTTGACCAATGACAAGAACACATGATCCACAAAACCCTCACCATGTTTTTTGACTAGCAAATGCACACTTTTGACCATTGACCCTTCTTGAGAAAGTTTTGACCAATACTTATCCTATATATACATGTATACTAGTGATTCAAGCATAAAACACTTAGTAAAATTTTCACAAAACTCCTCTCTTTCTCTCCTTAACACACGCAAACAAACCCCCTTTTACATAAGCTATACAAATTTTCTTCACATAATACAAGCCATCACACATCTTTACTCAGATAACTAAGGTGTTTGCAGAGCTTGGAACCATATGCAGTATTGAAACAAAGAATTAAGATTAAGGTTTATAACCTAATCAATGTTTTCATATTTCAAGCTTTGGTTTATAACTAAATCAAGGTTTTAGATACTTTGGTCATCACACACATCTCAATTAAGGTTATCATAAAAATCTTCATGTCTTTACTTTATTTATTTTTTTATGTAGTTACATTTATATATAACTAAATCACCATTTAGATTTTAACATAAAATGGAGTTATCAAAGTCACACCAAGTTTCTGTCCAAAATTCGTGTAAATAACATATTATTTTATATTTTTATAAAATTCTACACATCATGACGATTCCAAAAAGATAAGAAACTCGAAAAACGGATTTATAACGAAGAAGATACATAGTTTACAAGTTATACGTTATTTAAACTTTTATAAAACTAATTTTATAAAATTTACTGTTTACAACAGATACATTTTTGGAAAATAATTGTAAAACTTTTAATTACGAAGACGTACTCGAAAGAATCACTAAAAACGGAGTAAAAACGAGTAAGATACTACGTTTCAAATTTTATCTGAACATATATATATATAAGCTGAAAAAACTGTGCACGCTTCAGCAGCTTCTGAAGCTCTTTTTCGGGGCCTTCGGGTCCTGATTGACTCGGAAATGAAAACTACAAAAATTTGTTCGGTAACGGCATGTTTTACATAAACCTGGCCGATTTTCATAATTTTCGGATGTAATATTTTGTAAACTAACACTATCCCTGAGATGAATCGTGATGGTTCGTTTTTTTTTATAAATTTTTGGCGAAACATTTTTTGAAATACTAAATTATATTTATACTTGTTTTAAAACTTATAAATGTTTATTTACAAAGACGAATGAACTATTTAAAACGATTATACGAGCTTTAATACAGCATTTATTTGTCAAAAAGTTTTAATCATTAATTCACGAAACACAATAAGATGGGATTGAACTATATAGACCTATTATGTGGTATTAATCAAAGTACTATATACTAGGGATTTCATAATAGGCCTCTTCGGTGGCGTAATCGACGAGTTGTTGGATTTACGATTAAAGTGTCCTAGCCCTCATACGTTCACATACATAACGACCTCTTAATATGATAGCCCCGAACGTAGTATGAGTGAGCTATACGACCTATATATAATCAAGTTTTAGTACTTTATACGACCTTATGAATTAGTTGCTTTCGGACTCGTCCGTGACCATGTTTTAACCTATTCGTTATTCATTTTCCGTTCATTTCCTAAGGGAGTTCATATCACGCATTTCAATCTTTTCCCATGTTTATAAACCCGCGAGGGGGAATACAGCTCGTTAACAAACTTGTATATTTTTACTACAGTATAATTAACTTCAATAACTTTGTGAGTTTATAGCCCCACCTTTTTCCTTTTAATGGTTTTCCTAAACGTTATCGGGTGAGAATACGTGCTACGTTTTACTACATTAAACTTATTGAATTTTATACGTAAGCATTACCTACTATTTTTACTAAATCTTGATTTTTACAACAAATGATTTTGAATCGTTGAAATACATACCTTTGGAAACCTTGAATTTTTGAACAATCGTGATTGGTTTTTACTACGGACACAATGTTTTCTAAAATTGAATGCTATCCAGATTACTGCCTGAATATATTGCCTAAGTAGTCACTATATGCCACAATAAGCCCCAACTCAATCATGAAACCGTTAATACCACTATTTAAGCGCAGTGTTATGTGGATAGATCTATCGGGACTGACAATCCCCACCTTCCTTGGGTCACTAGTTTTGATCACGGTGCATTAACATTATTGGAGAAATTCGTAGGATGTATTTGTAACATCTGTATCCGTGTTAGTGCCACAACCTCGAGTACTGTGTGATTACAGTTTATTACGTTAAGCCTTCGGGTCATGTGCGTAATGCAATAATTATAAATACTTAGACTTGGTGAATTTGTTTCCCTTGTCTACCATACATGTTTTGGACTTCGGATCTGTACTAGTCCACCATAACTTCGATCTGTGTCCACTTTTAAATACTTACTTATTTTGATTAATCACTACTTGGATTTTTGATTGATTCGAAATAACACATTTAAAAGTTGTAAGACGCTACTTTTCTACTGAAATATTCTTAAATTATTTCAATATTGCTTTTTACTTAAACCTATGAATTCACACAATATTATTGTTGACCGGTTTTAGCATGTATTTTCCAGTTACTATTTTGCTAGTGGTGCATTGGAGCATTCGAAGTCCGCGCGATCATATATATATTTTAAGGCTTAATAACTTGAGTACTATTTGACAAACATTTGACAATGTTTTAATACATTATAATGAAACCGAGTTGCTACTCTGATCTATTATTAAATAAATATACTTTAGTTAAAACTCCATTTTAAGGGTCTTTTCCCGTTACTTATTTTTTGTTGCCCTAGTATCACCCCAAATGTTACCAATTCTGCTGGCGTTGGTCCTGATTTTTGAGTGTTACAACGTCCTCATTAAAACACCCATGATAATCACAGAACTCTTTCTAAGTATCCAATGACTGACATATCCCATAGACTTTTCTTTCTAGACAACATCTTGCGAGCAACACCCGAAATAATAAGAAGTAATTTGCCATTAGACCACACCAACCCCAATTCCTTGAAACCATAACAAAAATAATCTGAATCCTTGAATTTGTTTCTTAAACGCATTAGGATCCCAAAACACAATAAAATCCCACCTATTTACCAACCTAAAAAAACCGAGGCACTATGTGCACATAATCAAAACAACCGCAAAGTTACCCCATGCATCTTTGAATTTCACCAAATCAAATAGACTAAATACTCATTTTAGTTTTCTTGCAACTAAGAAAATTCACCTTGTTAAGACACACAAACTCCTTACCTAATCTTTTTTAAGCCTTGGGTTAAACCTTGTATTAAAGACAACATATTCATCGGAAAAACAACCATCCACCATGCGATTCAATGATCTCTTTCAATTATTTGCTAGTTTCTTAAATACACCCGTCCATATTATACCCCATAGTTTGTCCCACCTTAACCAATTCATCCATCAACATTAATATAGAACCACCTTTCCGAGAACCTTCAGACTCTCTACAATGATCCGAGTCCATAGATTCCCCACCTGCTTTTTTGTATGTGTTACAAAAAACCCCAGCTAAAATTTATTCATCAGAAATATTTTTGGTTTTTTATTTTTTACAATCCCGATTTCACCACAACAATTATCCTTCTCTGATTATCCAGCACAACATTTTCAACATCATTCTCTATTGGTGTAAAATTCATGAGGGTACTGCCAAACTCTCTTTAGTGCTCGCCTCCTATTTATCTCATCTTATATTTATTAAGGAAGAATAAATATTAAACGGTCTCTGATTGTTTACCATTTGCTCACTAGACACAACACCATCCTTGGATTTTGGATTCTCCTCCTCAACCTCTGTATCAGATACCCTACTAACATCATTTCCCCTTGTACCTCCTCATCACTCTCACCGAAATCCTTCTTAAAAACTTCTTCACATTCTTCATCTTCTGAGTTACTTTTCTCATTATTTTGATCATTCAAATCTGGAGTCCAACCCGGAATCTCTATGGCTCGCACCCAATGCGTCTTACCTTTATAATTTATTTTAAATGATTCAAATATGTGAAATGGTAGTATTTAGGGCATATTTTTCTGAATGAAGCGGTAGATATGCGCTCCGTAATTGACGAATAAAGTTTGTTTTATTGAAAAGTCGTAAATAGGTGAAAGTTGAAGGTGCACTTTGAAAATTGAATTTTAAAAAATATGAAGAAAAAGTAAATAGGTTAAAGTTCAGGGTGCGTTTTAGAAATTCGGTTTTTTAAATATATATATTAAACTTTAACATTTTTTTATAAATATTGCGTAACGAATGTCAGAAGCGTTGCAATATTGGGCTCGTTTTGTTCGCAATTCAAAGATCTTTTCAATGACATTTTTTTTCCGAATGAATTGGTATATATGCGCTCCATATTTGATAAATAAAGTTTGTTATATTAAAAAGTCATAAATAGATTAAAGTTCAGGGTGTGTTTTGAAAAAATATATATAATTTTTTTTGTGAAAGCGTGCACAGATGAATATTTTATTCAACTTATTGTTCATCCATTTCTGATGTTTAATTATAACTAGTTTCGTAACCCGCGCGCAGTCGCGAAGCGCGTGAACTAAATTTCAACGATCGATAACTCCCAAGATATATTTGTCAGGCGTTGGGACTAAACTTACAATGAACCGATAACCTCAGTGACTATTTCTGTAAGTTTCTTAAAAAATTATATAATTAAACATCAAAACATTTTTTATAATCGAATGTATTGAGATCTATTGCAATATTGTGCTCGTTTTGTTCGCAGTCCGAGAACCTTTTAAATGACATATTTTTTACGACTGAATCTTAATAAATAAATTTTGTTATATAAAAAGATCGTAAATAAATAAAAGTGTTTTTTAACTTTCGTATAAAAAAGTCAACATTTACCGATCCTCACATTAACAATTGCATATAGTAACAATTTTTTTAACCTCGATTGTCGTGAGCATACGATTCTTTTAATCCAACAAATACTGCTCTAAAATTAATTATAACGAGGTTCGTTACCCGTGCGGTGCCGCGGAGCGCGCCGGACTATTTTTTAAACGGCATGATAACGCCAAATACTATTTGTCAGTCGTTAGGACTCACCTTACAACGAACCGATAACCTAAAAGACTATTTCCGTAAATATTTTAAAATATATATATTAAACTTCAACATTTTTTTATAAAATCGTCTGCATGTCAAAAGCATTGCAATATTGGGCTCATTTTGTTCACAGTTCGACGATCTTTTCAGCGACATTTTTTTTCCCCGAATGAATTGATAGATACGCGCTCCATATTTGATAAATAAAATTTGTTATATAAAAAATCACAAATAAGTTAAAGTTCATGGTGCATTTTAAAAATTCTTTTATTTTTTTTATTTTTACTTTACATCAATGGTGGGTGGTTTGAATTTTTTAATCAATTTGAATATTTTTATCGGCAGTACACGGGGGTGGTTTGAATTTTTTAATCGAACTTGAATTTTTTAATCGATGTGCATGCTACCCGATTTCTGATGTTTTATATATACTTACTTGAATAATGATAAATAGACCTACTAAGTAAGCTTAATAATAGATATACTCCATACAATTCATGCCAAGTGTCTTACACATCTTCTCTCTTATCATTCTTCACCAATTAACTTTTAAAATCCATCAATCGCAACTTTAGGTTCAATTTTAAGTCTTAGTTTTAGGCATACTCCTACTTATAATGTGTCGTGTGTACTAGTTTGATAATTTTACTATTCATTTGTTACTCGAGTAATTTTATTTTAATACGATCATTTTGCAAAGTAACTTGTTATGTCGTTTTGCGCTTACAAAGAAAAAAAATCTTTTCCAATTTACCACGCAGTCTAGTTGTGATACTAGTATGCAACACCCAGTCCACTAAAACGACATGTTATAAGAACCATCAAATTAACCATACACCTTATTGATCCATATCGACTCACAATTGGTGCTGGCCGGACTTGGTTTTAGCCGTCCCCAAAAGTTAAGCCGGTGGCAGGGGCGGAACGAAGATGGGGCCCGGAGGTCACGGGACACTCATAAAACTTTGTGGCATAATGTAAAAAGCCTTGATTTATCCTAAATGCGGTTTGTCTACTAACATTGTGCCCCCTAGTCTTGTTTAATTTTCCTTAACATTCTTAACATTTTTTAATCATAAATAGTGTAAGTTGTAAGTCATTTTATACGGATTATTTTTTTAGAGCACTAGGTATGGTTTGGTGCCATGACTTAAGCTATGGCAAAAAGCAACCATTTTTCTCCATAACACCAAAAACCTTCATAACACCAAAAACACCCTCTTTGGTTAATACCAAGATTTTTGGTGTTATGAGACCCCACTTTTTTTTTACTTTTTCATTTATTTAAGAAAACAAATTATTACAACTAAATTAAAACATTAAATAAAAAATAAAACTAATTTAAAAAAAAAATTACACAAAACCTACCCACCCACCCACCTTCCCCCTTCTTCTTCTTCCCCCTTTTTTCTTCTTCTTCACCAGCACAAAAACACACACATAGCAGCCCTCTCTCTCACACACACTAGTTCTTTCAAAAAGAGAAATAAGGCACGAAAACGTGAGACGCGAAAACGCGAGCCGTGGTACGGCGTCTCGTGTTTTCGCGTCGCATTTTCGCCCACCATCTCGGCTGGTGGTGGCGGCGCGAGACGCGACGCCACCCACAGTGTGATTCTCACGCCGTGAGCTGGCGTTTTCGGCGATGGCTCAAGCCACCAGCCACCGTACCTTGTGCTCTTAGAATTATTTTTTCATGCGAGATAAACCGAGTCAAGTGGGTTGTGGGTGAAACGAGAGCCCACTTAGTAATCATGTTGGATTGAGCTGACACATATTACCATAGTAATCTAAATTCTAAAGGTAATAAATAAGGATAGGGATCATTTCATGTTCAATTTGAACATGAGAGGGTAAAGTTGAGTTTATGTGAGTGAAGAAATAAATAAATAATGTATTGTGGGGCCTTAATTTTATAAAGTGATAAACCTTACACTCACACAAACTCAACTTTACCCTCTCATGTTCAAATTGATTATGAGAGGATCCCTATCCAATACTAATCCAAATGGTTAGGGCTTTCAAATGCATTTTAATTAAGGGAAGGAAATGAGCTAGTCTATTTGTGAAAAGCTAAAAAGACTCAAATGATAGACTAAAACAAGTTCGAGCCTAATTGCCAGCACATTTATTAATCAAGAGCTCGAGCCCGAGTTTTTACCCTACAAAGCTCGATTGAACTCGCGAGACGCCCCCTAAAAAATGACCCTAAGGATTATTTTAAGTAATTACACATAAATAAACGATATGCATTTGTATAATAAGCGAGCTATTAACGAGCTCATACCGTAGTGTATAACGAGCACAAACTAAATATATAACGAACCGAGATTGGAGCAAAGCTTAAAACTTTTCATGCAAAACGTATAAATGAGTCGACTCCGAACATTATAACATACCGCGAGCCTTGCTTAAGCAATAAAAAATAAGCTGAACCGCGTCGACAGCTTGAGCTTTATTAGCTTTATAAACCTTTTTTAAAAAACAGCCAAGCTCAAGCTTTTGGCGGTCTTAGGCTCGGCTCGACTCGTTTCCACCCCTTCATATAATAGATACAATTATGCAACTACTGAGTTTATATATCTCAAGTGCTAAGTTTATATATTCTAGCTCGAGCTGTGGCAGGCTCATGCAAAGGCGGATCCAGGGACGTCCAGCGCGTAACCACGATTTATATATCCGAATGCTTTAACTTTATATAATAAAATTACGAATAGAATCTTTCCGGGCAACATTAATAGACACTGAGTTATGAGTATGAAATAGATATATGATGATATTAAACTCTACATAAAAAGACTTACAAATAAGCCTAATCCATTCACATTTTGACAAGTGTCAAACACTCATTCTCTTTTCTCATATTCACCAATCAAATTTTTTATTCCACCAATCATAATTGTAGGTCTATTTTTTAGTTGCCCACTACTTTAGGCTAAAAATCATTTTTCATGAAATAATACGGCAATTAGTAAAATTCAAAACAAAAAGTATATATAGTTAGTTGGCGACATGGTTTTAGGCCTTTACCTTTCAACTTGTTATTAAATGATGTAAACTCTGTAGATGATAGGTTTTATTAATAAGCAAATACATAATGAACCCTAATAAACCTGAGGCGTTTGGTCTGTGGGGTTAGGTTTTGTGTTTGTTTATAAAACCATCTAAAACTAGTTTGTATGGTGCATTTTTAAAAAGTGGGTTTAGGTTAATAGCCTAAATATTTGAGGATGTAGAAAAGTAAGGAGTGTCATAAAGTTTTATGACACATGTTTTTTCCCTCTCATCTATTTATTTTTATCCATCATAATTAATATAAATAAATTTTAATACATATTTTAGTATATAATACATTTTAAATATTATTTTCTCTCTCTCATACTTCAAATCACAATCAAATTCAAATCCTAAACCAAATTCAAATCTAAATCTAAGGGTGCGTTTGATACGTAAGTGGGTTTGGCGTAGGATTTGGATTCGGATTTGGATTTGAATTTGGTTTAGTTTTTGGGTTTAAAATTGTAAATGAATATTATAATGTGAGGTTAAAATATGTTATTATAAAACTTAAACATCTTGAGTTCAAGCTCATGACTAAAAATAATTTTGTGACAAAAAATGAAAGTCAAAAGATGAGGTTAGATTATACATTTGAAATTATAAAAAGACAATGTGTTGTCAATTTTTTTCAAGTAACCCTGCCTCAGTATGAGGTTTTGTGGACTCCCTTATATTTAGCCATCGTTCCTAATTTTTAAACCCAAGAGCACAACCAAACAAATGATTTCTCTTTGACTCCAATCCACTTGGCCAACAACCTCAAACCAAACAAACCCTAAATTCTAATCTTAAACCCACCTACAAACCAAACGAGCCCTAAACGAGCCCTAGATTTATTAGCAGGCTTACCTCTAGTACTTATAGGTCTCAAGTTCAAAATATTACATGTTACTGTAAGATTGATACCTAAGCAAGAATTAATGTTGGGATAGTTGGTTGCAACACCCCTATTTGATTTCTTTAAATTTTCTATTCTATTCTAGCTCCTTACTAGTTTTTTTTCTCTGATAAAAGTTGCCGTTAAAAAAAAAAAAAAGAATTAATGTTTGTGGAAAGGCGTTGTCCATGTGGGTGTGAGTCTTAAAAAAATGAAATAAGGAATATTGTTTACTAATTGAATATGATATCATCTCTTTTTTGGCATGTGTAACGTGCTTTGCTTTATATTGAATCTGATATAAATTCTGGTGTTGACATCTACCCATTTTCATGGTTTATGACGTACATAAAGTATAAAGCGTAAAGTGTATATAATTCTATTAACATTTTCGATATCTTTGGCTATTGCATAAACTATGGTAATTTTTCCATCTTAAAATTATTGTCTCCCAATAAAAAACACATAGTTGAAGAAAAATGCATTTATTACTGCTTTCTCTTTTTTACTTTTTAACAAAATGACAATTTTATCCTTAGCTAATTAATTAATTAAAGTCTTCTTTAAAGTTTTTAATAATAATTTCAAAAAATAATATAGTAAATTTAATTAAACTTTTCTATTTATTTTTAGTAGTGAACAATTAAATTGAGACATTTTCAAAAAAAAAACATGACCGAGGAAGTACTACTTTACAGATAATAAACACATATATTTAACTTAAGTGACCCAGCATGTGTTACAAATTAAGAGTATAAATCGTTCTTAATGGATAAATGCCCCCATCAACGGTATTCTCACGCCTTTTGGAACATGCCACGTTAGGTGTCTTGCAAACATTATTAAATACAGACAACACCAAAAAAACAAAGAAAATGCCACATCAATCATATCGCTATGTCGACATTGTTAAAAAAATCACTATGTCGAAATGTTTACCTGCTTCATTACTTATTAGGTTGGTGATAATAGTGACTGTGATCATCACCGTAAACTCATTTAGACATCTTCTTGTAAGAGGTTTTAAATTCAAACCTCATTAGTCGCATATTTTGATAACGATGAGAGAAAAGGTTAAAAATTATTATGAAAATATGTCAATTAAGCTGTGTACGTAATATGATTCACACTTTTGAATAAAAAAAATTCTTCATTCGCTTTACATAGATAAAACAAGTTTTAGTGATCTATAAAACAAATTAAGTTGGACTAAAGAGAAGCTACGTATCATTAAACATAAGGCAAAAACAATAAGTGAGATATACCATGTGTTATGTATTTAGAGGTGTTTATATTTGGCAAATCGCTTACTAATTTCGTTCAAGAAAAAAATCTCTTTCAAATTTATCGGTTCTCATATTTGCTTTCTGCTAATGCATGTTGCAATATCTTTATTTTGAGTGTGTTAGGAATTGCTTGTTTTTTTCTTATTAACTTTTGTGAGCAGAACAATAGTTTTTCATTTAACCATTTCATTTTTTTTTTTGAAAGTCTAAAATATCATCAAAAGCCCTGCTCCAAGGCGGAGAACGAGCAAAAGCAACAAGGCAAAAACAGAAGAGATAAAAAGAGCCTAAACAAGACATAGCTCTAAACCCAAAACCCAAGAGACTAAATAAAATTACAAAAAAAACGTCATAAGGCCGAGAGATCCAGTAGTTCCAAGAAACATACTTCCAAGTACATCGAGCTAAGATCCACGTTTTAGCAATTCTCTGGATGAGAGGGAAAACGTCCTCATTTCTAACCTTATCAGCCTCATCCGAAGACGCATTAACCGTTTCATATTGTTTACTTATTACTTCCTCCGTCTTAAATTTATAGTTCACGTTTTCTTTTTTATATATCTCAATTTAATTGTCAACTATTAAAAATAGATAAGGAAGTTTGATTATGTTTACCATATTATCTTTGTTTGAAATTATTATTAAAAACTTTATAGAAGACTTTAATTAATTAGTTAAAGGTAAAACTGTCATCCTACTAAAAAGTAAGAATGAAAAAACATTAATAATGCACTTTTTTAAACTGTGCGTTTTTTGTCAAAAGATAATAATTCTAAGACGAATGGAGTATTAAGTAAGTAAATAGTTTTTTTTATAAACATATAAAAGGCCGCTTATATTATTTATTTATATTATTCTAAAATTTAACTTTTTTACTCTCATGTATAACTGAAAAATATTGTGTAAACGATTTGACTAAAAGCTTCCATCAAACTACTACTTTTACAAGTATTATTGCCTAGTTTACCAAATAAGCAATTATAAGTATTAACTTCACTAAAACTTATTATTAAGCAATTTAAATACTTACTTTTAAACTCAAGGACAAATAAAAAAAATTAATCGACCTCAAACACCATATAATAATCATTTACGTCTATCTTTACCAAGAAGTGAAATAACGTGCGTTCAAATTTCACCAAAACCACTAATTTTTTCATTTTTTTATTTTTTTATTTTTTTTAGTTTTATAATTTTGTTTGTATTATAAAACTGTGAACCGAAAAGTGCGGAATAAAAATTATAAAGTTTAACAAGTCAAAAGTATTAAACTGACAAAAAATACGGAACAGAAAATAATAAAAAAACTACATAATACTGGGGATAAAAAAGATATAAAGTACAAAACATATGTACTTTTAGGGATAAGGGAGTGTCTTTATATAGACACGCCTCTCTTAAGGGTAAGTTATAAAGATCCCCGCCTAAATAACTAATTATCAACCCCCCTTGTAAATTTGTTTTTATGATTTTTTTTTATATAATTTTGTTTATGTTATAAAACTGTGAAACGGAAAGTGCAGAAAAAAATATATGAAGTTTAATAAGTTAAAAGTATTAAACTGTCAAAAAGTACGAAACCTGATAAAAAAATGTGTTATACTATAAACAGAGAGATAAAATAATAAAAAAAACAAAACATTTATACTTTTTGTGAGCCAAGAGAGTTACCAATATTTCACCCTTAACTTAAACATCTAGATCAGCGGTTGAAGTTTGAAACGAGGTGATAACTTTTTGGCTAGCTTTTTATGTGTACGTTTTCATAGAAGATTCACTCTTCATGACAGATAGAGTTAATTACTTAAATGGTCCACGTGGTTTGTCGGGTTTTTTACAAATGGTCCCTCGCAAGATTTTTTAGTAGGTCTTTTTCTTGTGGTTTCGACCCGTTACGGGTTTGGTCCCTCTGACTAACTTCCGTTAGTTTTTTCCGTTATCTCCCAAAGTTGTGATGTGTATTTTGGTCATTTCCGTTATCCCTTCCACCTTTTTCTACTTCACTTCAACAATATTCTTTATAAAAATACCATCACACCACCATTGTTTCCGACCATCTCCATCAAACCCCGACCACCTCCATCATATCTGTGAACTTTAACCTCATTTTTTTACGGCAACCACACAATAATTCCGACCACACACACATCAATATTACTTATCTAAAAAAAACACCCATCAATTACACGACAAGTAAATACAACACTTACATCCAACTGAACCTCAATATTAAAAAGTACAACAACAACAATCCAAACCACCATATTCCAATTTTTACCAACAAGGCGACATGAGAAAATGAAAAAAAAAAATTAGAAAATGGATAATATTGACTGATATCACAACAGCAACTTAAACACTCCACAAATATTGTTCTCTCAGATGACAAAATGTAGACACACATTTAGATCCGCGAGCTTACTGTTGTACTTCCGATATTGTTTGCTCGAATTTTATTAGGATCCCAGAACACTAACACACACAAATTTACGCACACACAAACACAAAAATATATTCACGTACACATGATGACGTATAGTATCATCTGGACTCTGAGTCCAGACCAAACAACAAGCAACGGGCTCAGACGCAGCTACTAGAAGGGTTCGAAATGGCCCAAAGCCAACCGCGACTCCGCACAGGGACGCTCCGTCGGCTACACGCAGCAACCAGCAGCAAACCGTAACCACAAGAGTCACGACCTATCCGCAATTGGGTACCACTTCCCGACAAAAGAAATACCCGTGACTCAACCAAATAAAGCAAAGAAAACTGCATGGGAAACCAAAGAGAGAACGCCAACGCTCCAAAAAGAGATAACAAACGAGAAGTACCCTGACTCCTGCTACTACACAACATAGCATGACATACTTAGCGACGTTGACCATACGGAAACTACCCTATTATCCACTGGATAATAGGAAAAACCCATTCTCGTGACCCATGCAGTCGACAGCGACACCGACCTATAAAAGGAGTTATTGAAACACTCCTAATCGTATGATTTCTGAAACCAATTACACACATACCATTTATAACCCATACTTACTCCCACGCCGGAGTCCAATCGCGGGACATCCCTCCCTCGATAAGGCTAACGGTGTTCTTTTATCTTAGCAGGAAATCAACTCATATTTTTACTTATGTAACATCCGGCAATTTTTGGAATATTAAATGACTATTTTACCCTTTGAGTTTTTGGGTCTGACTTGACTTTTTGACTTTTGGTCTTTTATTGTCACATAAAAGCGATTACCGTCTAACCGGTAAAATTTTCGGAACATATTTTAAATAATAAATCATATTTATTATTACATATCTCATGTGCAAGTTATTTTTAACTTATTTGACTTGAAAACGAAAAAGATATATATTATTCATAAGCTGACTTATCAAAAACGAACCGCTAAATCACGTTTTTACGACCCGGAATCTAAAGCAATTTGATGTAAAACGACATTCCAGACAACTTTTTAGTTTTGACCGAGACCCGAAAACAGTCCGAAAGTGACTGAAATGCCCTCGCAAGATTATAGAAACAAGAAAATAATTAAATTATATTTAATTAACACTTTTTTTATTAAATAAAATATATAATAAATTAGTCATCATTTATTCAGGACTTTTGTTGAAAAATGCAAATATTCCGAGTAAAAGATCATTTTACCGTACAAAGGTTTTATCGAATATACACATAAATAAAAACGTTTTAAATAAATTTATAAACGTTTATGAATAATTTGTCTGAGTGAATACTCAGTATTTAAGTGAAAAATTATTTTGAACGCAATGGCGCAAGTTTCGTATTGTTAAATCATCCTTAAGAAGCTTAAACGATTTCCGAACCAATATTATATAACAAAAGTTACACTTTGATCCCTGTAAAATATTTACAAAATGAACCCCCATCTATTTGGTGACTTGACACATTTATTTTATAACTTTTAATATATTTATATATATATATAATATAATATATATATATATATATATATATATATATATATATATCTATATATATATATATATAAAGCTATACATAATTTCCATTTCATTTATAAAACACACACACACCATCACTTCTCTTTCCTCCCTCCCATTTTTCCAGAGGCCACCGTCCCCCCCACCTCCGAGCCGCCATCAGCCGCCGCCGAGGAAAAACTTTTTTAGTTTGACCGGCCAGATCCAAAAATGTTTCCCGTCACACCGATCTATCTTATCCACTATCTCACTCGTCCGCCACGGCACTCACGCCACGAACCAACCACACAGACTCGCCACCCCGCCCCCCCCCATTTTGGGCAGTTACCCCACGACACCCCGCTCCATAACAAAACCACCGCCCGCCCAACCACCACAACTATATCATCATTCATCATCATAACATGTCCCCGTCACCCCGTCCCCATCTCCACCGAACCCCGCCACCAGACCACCACAAGGGTGCATTTGTTTCTGTTTTTATTGGCACAAAAGGGTGCGTTGGTTTGTTATCAACAACACTCAAATGGGTGCGTTTTGGTTTTTGCACCGACCAGGGTGCGTTTGGTTTATGTAAACACAACAAGGGTGCGTCGGTTTTGTTCAAACGACCACCAAGGGTGCGGTTGGTTCGTCCTCAGCCCAACTAGGGTGCGTTTGGTTTCGTGGTTCCAGCCTAAAGGTTGTTGGATTAACGGCCATCAGCAAGGGCTGTTTGTTTTTTTTCTACTGCCCAATGAGGGTGCGTTGGGTTGGCGTAAAAAACCCAAAAAGGTGTTTAGTTGCTGCGTGACAGCATTAAAATTTTTTTTAAGGGGTCGTTGGTTTGGGTTTAGCACCGAATAGGGTGCGTTTGTTTTGGCAGCCACCGGCCACGGGTGCGTTTGGTTGGTTTAATAGCACCAAAGGGTGCGTTTGGCTGTTATTAGCACCGAGAGGGTCGGTTTGGATCTGGTGTACAATTAGGGTGCGTTGGTGTTTGTTCCAGAAGCCAAATAGAGTGCGTTTGGGTTAAGAAAAACACACTAATAGTGTGTTTGGTTTGGCAGCTTCATCATAAGGGTATGTTTGGTTCGACAGAAACCGCACAAGGGTGCGTTTGGTTGGACAAAATCCGCACAAGGGTGCGTTTGGTTGGACTGAATTGCAATAAAGGCGTGTTTGGTTGTGCAGAAACACCCAATGGGTGTGTTTGGTTTGTCAGATTAAACACCAAAGGTGTGTTTGGTTTAAGAAAGACACATAAGGGCGTGTTTGGTTTGACAGTTTCAAACTAAGGGTGCGTTTGGTTTAGCGAAACGGCATAGGGTGCATTTGGGTTAGTAGAAAACAACAAGGGTGCGTTTGATGGTATAAATCAATTAATATATCGTAAGATTTTATAAATATAAACCGGATTAAATGGTGGTTTCAATGGCTAAATAAATATACTATTTATTATTTTGTTTATGTTTACAACACATTAGATGTGTTTGGTTTTACTTATTTTTGATTTCGTTTATATACATATATATTGAAATTGAAACACGCGAGTATTGCAACATTAATTGATTAAGTGGAAAACATTGATTTTATACACATGGGAAACGTCTTATAAGTGCTATAGATTAACCGCCGAAAAATCAATAAACACTATCTTAATAGATTTCATTAAATCTCTATTATCATAGAAAAACCGGATAAAAGACGAAGTTATATAGTTTAAAGATAGTTAATTTGTAATTATACAATAACCGGATGAACAAACGAGAACTATACTTTTATAGATAGGACAACTATTTTAACTAAAACCCGTCAAGGAAACAATATACTAAATTATAAAATATTATTTATAATTCCCCGACCTAAAGATGAAGTCATAACTTTTGTAAAAGCTTTACAAACATCGTTTAACATAATTTGTAACCTTAAAACATCGTTTACATCTATACAAGAACTTTTAATATTATGTCATTATTTTCTTTGTTTATAATTCACGAACGAATTATATAACTTGTTCATTTTTGTCATATGTAATATATACGGAATATATTACAACACTTTTGCTTTTACTTTTTCAGATTATTTTATTTAACCAACCACCAAACTACTACAACTTGAAATCTAAATCTTTTCTCAACATGTCGCGTTAAGGTGACTATCCATCGGGAAACCCAAATTCATTATCCTAGGCTAGTGGGACTAGCAGTTTAAGTTAAGCTGCAACTTCTTGATCGAGTCCGTTTCGTTTTTCCCGTATTGTGTGTGCTTATATTGCAGTTCTGCCAAACGTATCTTCATCATCACGTGAGTTAATAGCCCCATGATTTACTTGTTTTTACATATATTTTTTGGTGTGAGAACCGCTTGTTTGCAAATGCATTACATGTTGTTGATTACAAATTGGTTCTTACATACTCATGTTATTAGCTCGCTATGGAATCATACTGACTTCATTTTTGGACAAGAATGCATACTTTACTTTTGAAATGATTACAGATTAGTTTAAGCGGATTGAACTAATAACAACAACATTAATGCCCGGGTGTTCTTGGAGGGGACACCGGTAACGGGAGTACATATACTTAACATTACGCCACTTCGGGTTGTTCTTGGAGGGGACACCGGTAACGGAGTAACATATTCCTTTAAATAAATGTCCGGTGTCCTTGGAGGGTGACACCTGGAGATTAGGTTAAAAAAAAAAAAAAAAAAAAAAAAAAAACAAAAAAAAAGAATACAAGTCTACGCACAAATAGCTTCTTGAACTTAAATCAACTTGGAGGGTGAGCGCGAATGTTATAAATAGATCTTATTCGGATGTGAATCCCCGATCGGGTTAATTAGCTAATCACTGGGCAAACGAACGTTATTAACATATGTCCCACAAGCGAATGTTATAAAATAGATCTATTCGGGATTGACAATCCCCGTTCGGGTGATTAGCTATCACTGGGCAAACGAACGTTATAACAGGTCGAATACGATTGGTTGGGTCTACAGGGCCAACAATACATATAAATGAATACTTGCCGTTTGTCTTGAATAAAGTGCAATACATACTTTTGAACAAAGGTTATTCAACTTATATACTTTTTTGTGATATATGGGGAATTACATAAAAATGGTCATGCATGCCTTTTACAATTTTTGCTTTTCCTAAAAACAAACATACAATTTGGGAAGAACATAAAGTATTAAAAAAACGGTCATACCTACTTTACGGAACTTTGGTTCAACATTTATACTTACAAAACCTATGAACTCACCAACTTTAATGTTGACACTTTTAAGCATGTTTTTCTCAGGTGAATTAGATGCTTGGCTTACTTGATGTGCATTGGAGTCTAAATTGACAAGATTTCATTTATGGATTTCTACTTACATACAAATGATCAAATCTCGTTGGGTTATTTTCAAGCTTTTCATTGTGATGCAATTATGGGACAAATGTTATATCAATTTCAAAGAAATCAACGAGATTACTTTTCAAACGACACATTTAGAGGTCGTTCTCTTGTATCTTGTGCTATTGTATTATGAAGTAACGCCCCCGGACATATTTCCGCTGCGACACATTTTTGGGGGTGTTACAGATTGGTATCAGAGCACTGGTTATAGAGAACTAGGTTGCATATTTTACCCTAGACTATAACCGTTTTCACAAATATTGCATCACATCAAACATTTTCAAAGTGCATACACACTACTTGCTTACTTGCTTAGGTTACTTGTTACCTTAAGTGCTTACATGACATACATATATGTAATATATATGCTTACATCTTTTGCGTATATCGCACGTTTATTTATATAAGAGTTATTTATATAAATACCAGAGCATTTCTTAAGACATTGTGAGTTGCACAATGGTCTCATTTATACCTCAGACATTGTAAGTTAAACAATGGTCTCTAAGAATATTATTTTCTTCATAACTTTATACAATATCGTATTACACGGAGACCGTCCTAATTTTTGTTTACATGGGATTGTGTATGAATCTAAGTATTACAAGTCTTGTATGGGCGGGACTTGTAATATAAGGATTGATATGATAATTGCTATGTTAACAAAGCCCGTCATAGTTCTGATTACATGGGATTATGTATAAATCTAAGTATTACAAGTCTTGTATGGGCGGGACTTGTAATAGGAGGATTTATGATATGATAATCGCTATGTTGACTCGTTCATAGAGACCTTTACCTTGTTTACTCTAACCGAGTACTCATTAACTATCTTGAACTCTAGGTCGATATTCCTTGGTAGTTTTACTCCCCGTCTCCGTTTGGAACACTCGTCCCATACTCATTAGAGCACATGCATCGTCATGTCATCCACCACCTTGAAGGTTATGTGAGTACACGTATTGCATCGGAAATTATTAAGTAGGATAATTTATAATCTTTTTATTTGAAAGGATTGGGACGCCTCTTCATTTAAATAAATAAATTGTAAATCACAAAACCATAAGTTTATCATTTCTTACTTACATAAATTTGGACGCTTCTTTATGTAAATAAAGAATTATAATGAATTATAAATAAGTGGGCTTAATGGTATCCGATATGAAACGAGTTTGAACTCGAACCCGACAATCACCGGAATCCGTTAAGAAGGTCTAGAAACACAATCGTGTCTTACCACTCAGCAAAATTTTAAGGCCTCACTTGGAACTACATGATCTTCATCTTAAGATATTACTTTTTCCGTTGCAAATCCTTGCAATCCATGAACTATTTGTAGAGCTAACCGACTTGTGCACACTTGAGCTAATGGATTTGATTCATCCTCGAACCAACGACTGGGTACCATATTCCGCCGTCTATCGCATAAACTCTCCCGCGAGCTCCTCCCATTTGTTGAGTTTTATTCTGGGGATATTGTTCCTCGAATGTCCTCACTCTTTGCATCCCATCACCATTTGTTATGGTTATTGTCGTTATGGTTGATGTTGTTGGGTCCTGGAGAGGTCCCAGCTTGTACAACTTTATCCAATAGGTAATGCAACCCCCCCTTAATCTAGATAAATACCTATCGACGAAAGAGATAGTCGAACTATTCATTTCGGGCCACTAGTACGAGTACTTAGGTCGCAATACGTCCTGGTACTGCCAAGTAAGTTGAATACTTACATCCATAAGCCTCGATGTGAATCATCAAACATGGCAGACATCAGAAA
>BQNB010083844.1:0-28924 GCA_026074375.1 Tanacetum coccineum | reverse complement strand
AACTAATTAAAGACCGAAGCTCCATCGTAGAGTGACCGAGCTTCCTTGTTCGACTCAATAAATTGAGGCTAACATTTTTCTTATGTTCGGATGGATGAAACCCTAAAATGATAGAAAGAGGTGTTTATATAGGGAGTGTTTAGGTTAAGACTTGGTAATCATTGACAAGTCAATACCCTTTTCTTTTTCTTATTGGTTTGGGTGAGCCGCGACATAGAGGTAGACCAAGAAGGGGAGGGTTACAATTTTTGTGAGCTAGACATGGAACCATGGCTTAAGTTGGTCACATGGTTAATAGTACTAGTCAATTGTAAGAACCAAAGATGAAAGTGACACATGAACAGGGTCATTTTCCATACTTAAACATGCATGTGCTAGGTAAAAATTCAAATTTGTTCTTCATTTTTCTTATGTGGATGATCCAAAAATATTAGCTAGGAGGGGGGTTTTGAAATCTTAAATTTTGAATATGAAGAGTATACTTGATAGTATTATGAGATAACATGCAAAGGTGGTGAAATTATGAGGTTACATGCATGCATGAAATGCTAAAAATGAAAAATGTACGCGTTTACGTAAAAACATGAAATGCAAATGTACACAACCTATGTACATTTTTGTAATGTCCATAACACACATGTTATGGGTAAACTATACTTAGTCTAAAGTTGGTGTGCGTCCAAAGACGTTTTTCAGTGTGTGCGGGATAACTTCCCGGTTTTAGGTTAAATTGATTATGTAAAGTAAAAATATTGCAAGTTAATAGTGAAATATTAACCTGTGAAATTGACGGTTGTCACAGTCTTTCCCCGTTAAAAGAGCTTTGTCTCGAAGCTCAATTGGTGGTATCCGGTGGTGATGCGGTGTCGAAAAACAAGTGTGGGTATTTCTTTCGAACTAGTCTTCACACTCCCAGGTGAATTCATGAGCTCATTTAGAATTCCATCACACCTTAATGATCGGAATATGACTTTTCTTTAATTGATTGACTTCCCGATCTATTATCTTTATCGATTCCTTGAGGAAATGAAGCTTGTCATCGATTTAGATCTCATCCAATGGGACGAACAAGTGTTTCATCAGTCAAATACTTTTCCAAGTTCGACACATAGAATGTGCTATGAACCTTGCTTAGTTGTTGTAGGATTTCAAGTCTGTAGGCTACGGGTCCTACTTTAGCTAACACTTTAAAATGTCCTATATATCTCGGGTTCAGCTTTCCCCGTTTGCCAAAACGTATCACTCCTTTCAAAGGAGAGACCTTCAACATGACCTTATCTCCAACTTGAAACTCTAGAGGTTTATGCCTCACATCGGCATAACTCTTTTTGCGATCACGAGCGGCTTGGATTCGGTTCTTTATTTGAATGATCTTCTCGGTTGTTTCGTGAATAATCTCTAAACCAGTGAGTTGGCTATCTCAATCTCAGTCTAACAGATATGTGATTGACACTTACAACCGTAAAGGGCCTCGAACGGTACAACCTTAATACTGGTATGGTAACTGTTGTTGTACGAAAACTCCACTAAGGGTAAATGTCTATCCCAACCCTTGCTAAAATCTATCACGCAAGCGCGTAGCATATCTTTTAGCGTTTCGATAGTTCTTTCACTCTGACCGTCTATCTTTGGATGATAAGTAGTGCTCATATCCAGACGTGTACCAAAGCTTTCTAGAGTGACTACCAGAAATGAGATGTAAATCTGCTATCTCTGTTTGAGATGATTGAGACTAGCACTCCATGCCTTGAGGCTACTTCCTTAAAGTAAAGTCTCGTTAGTCTCTCCATTGAATCCGTCTCCTTCATTGGTAGAAATTGTGCAGACTTTATAATGTAAATCTGCTATCTCTGTTTGAGATGATCGAGACTAGCACTCCGTGCCTTGATCAATAATTACCTAAATCGTGTCATAACCGCTTGATGTCTTTGGTAGTTTGGTAACGAAGTCCATTATAATCTTCTCCCACTTCTATTGAGGTATTTCAGGTTGTACTAGTAAACCGAATGTCTTATGTAATTCGGATTTTACTTTTACACATGTCAAGCACTTGCTGACATAGGTGGCGATGTCTGCCTTCATGTTGGACCACCAGTACAATTTCTTCAAGTCAATGGTACATCTTGTCAGATTCAGGATGGATGGAATACTTAGACTTATGCGATTCATGCATAATCAAATCCCTTAATCCTCCCAAACGTGGTAACCAACTCCAATTCTCAATACAGAGAGTTCAATCGGGATGAGTCTCAAACTCTTTGTTCATCCCACGAAGGTTTTCTTCCGCAACGTTTTCCTCTTTCATGGCTTTAGCTTCCGCATTCAAAATTTAGGATGGGAGGTTTAAATCAATCGTCATCACTAAGGCTCAAACTCGTAGTGGCTTTATTCGTTCTTTTTGGCTTAAGGCATCTGCCACCACGTTCGCCTTTGTAGGGTGATGACAAATCTCACAATCGTAATCACTTAGTAGTTCCAACCATCGGCGTTGTCTTATGTTCAACTCTTTTTTATCAAGAATGTGTTGTAAACTTTTGTGATTAGTGAACACGGTACATTTTGTGCCATACAAATAGTGTCTTCAAATCTTTAGAGTGAACACTACTGCTCCTAACTCTAAATTGTGAGTCGTGTAATTCTTTTCGTGAACTTTGAGTTGTCAAGAAGCATAAGATATAACTTTCTCCTTATGAATTAACACCGTACTCAATCCTTTATACGAGGCATCACAGTAAACCACAAAGTTTTCGCTTCCTTCGGGTAAGGATAGGATCGGTGCACTATAGAGTTTTTGTTTCAATAGTTGAAACTTCTTCTTCTTTTCTCCCCATTCGAACATCACATTCTTCTGAGTCAGCTTGGTCATAGATTTAGTGATTTTCGAGAAACCTTTGATGAATCTCTGGTAATATCCGGCAAGATTGAAAAATTAACGAATTTCTGTTGGAGTTTTAGGTGATGCCCAATCCTTGATTGATTCAATCTTGGCTGGATCAACGTGAATACCTTGGCTATCAATCACATGTCTGAGGAATTGCACTATCAAAAGCCAAAATTCACACTTCGAGAATTTGGCGTACAACTCCTCCTTCTTAAGTAACTCTAAGATTTGCTTTAAGTGCTCTTCATGCTCTTCTTTGTTACGGGAGTAGATTAGGATGTTGTCTATGAATACCATCATAAACTTATCCAAACATGATTTGCACACCCGATTCATCAAATCCATGAATACCGCTGGCACGTTGGTTAATCCAAAAGGCATTACTTGGAACTCGTAATAACCATAACTAGTCTTAAATGTAGTCTTATGGATATCTTCCTCTCGAACTCTAAGTTGGTGATAACTGACCTCATATCGATCTTTGAGTAGACACTAAATCCTTATAGTTAATCAAACAAGTCATCAATTCTTGGGAGCGGGTAACGGTTCTTCACGGTCAACTTGTTCAATTCGCGGTAGTCAATGCACATCCTGAAGGTTCCATCCTTCTTCTTGACAAACAAGACTAGAGCTCTCTAAGGTGAGGAACTTGGTCTTATAAATCCTTTGTCATAAAGTTCCTGCAATTGGCTAGACATCTCTTGCATCTTCAAAGGAGCTAGTCTATAAGGCGATCGTGCTACAAGTGTAGCACCCGGCACTAAGTCAATTTGAAATTCAACTTGTCGGGTTGGTAGAAGTCTTGGCAAGTGTTCAGGAAAGACTTTCAGAAAATTCCGCACGATTAGTATGTCCTTAAGTCGCTTCTCCTCTGACTTGTCATCCGCCATCTTCTCGGTAATCTGTGCTAGAAATACATGGCACCCTTTTTGTAGATACTTCTGAGTCTTGGTGCACGAGATGATATTAAATCTAGACGCGCTTCTTCCATCACTTCTATCACCTTGAATTGTTAGTATTTCATTACTGTACGGGATACGAACAATCTTCTCATCACAAACGGTCACAGCGTGGTACTTCGTCAACCAATTCATACCGATGATGACGTAAAAACTACCGAGTCCTAAGGGCATTAAGTCGATGTTGGACATGTGATTTAGCAAATTCATTAATTGTGACCACTCGTTGGTGGATAGTCCTAGGGTGACTAGTGGTGTAAAAGTATACTTAGTTATTGTGCTCACTAATATGAACGCCCATGACATGCACTGCTTATGTACACGCACACAAATTTTTTATTTTTTATTTTTTATTTTTTTTGCTTTTTGGGAATATAAGTAGAAAATTGATTTTGACAACATTTTAAGGTGACTACTCCTAGCATAGCATGGTCCTTCTTGAATTAGACATATGTGATCAGGTTATGTATAATTAAATACTAACGATGCAATGCTCATTTTTGTCAAACTATTGTTATGTTTCTCCAAGTTATATGGTATAAACTATACAATTTACAAGGTAGTATCCAAAACGGTTTATAAAGTAGTAAAATAGTTCATAAGATGAAAGCGAAATACTTTATAAGATGACAAAAAAATAATTTATAAGATGATATCAAAATAGTTTATAAGATGACAGCAAAATAGTTTATAAGATGACAACAAAATAGTTTAATAACGATAATGAAATGGTTTATAAAACGGTAACAATTCAAGGAGTGTAACTAACGGAATCGCCACGACACATAAATTAGTAGAGAATTTAAACATATCCACACAATAAAACAAAACTCATAGGAAAGTACTAGTGCAAATCTCATAGGGAATATAGTCCCAGAAGGCTTTGACTTAGGTCTCACTATGCAAGGCGGGAAGATCTCTCCTTAAGCATTAGCATTATCTTTAATGACTTTAGGGTTTCCCTGAGCTTTTACCTTCCAAATCTGGTTTACACGGTTCTGATTCTTCAACTTTGGGCTATCACTCTTGTAATGTCCTGGCTTTCCACACTTATAACAGGTAACTTCAGGTTTCTGATTTGCCATTGGGGGCCTCTAAGTCGTTATCGAAACGGGAGTCCTATAATCTCTAGTCGTATGGCCAACTCTCTTACAGTTGTTGCACCTCACAGTACATGGCCCAATTTGGTATAGCTTACACCAGTCCCAGTTGGGTAAAGTTCCAGCATACCCTTTCTTGTTGCCTGGCCTAGTAGCGTGTGCCCTAACCACTTCAAGTCTTTTGTTTTGTTGCTAGATAGAATTCCTACCGTGGTCATGATGTGTCATTGTGTAGGTGTTATTTATGTATCAAGTTTTACTATTTATTTTATGCCGACTATACCTAAAAACAATACTTTAACGGGCAGTGTACCCGGTCAGATGTAGTTTCGTGGTAAGTAGGGTGTCGATCACTAAGAGCGAGAGCGTTAATTCCTAATTATATCAGTATTTTAGTTATCTAAGTTAAACCTAAAACTAATGCAAAAGCGGGGTTTCAGCCTGAGAGACTGGCACGGTTTTGTGTATCTAACCTAAGGTTTTGATGACAAGTAAAGCAATAAGCACACACACAAGCAGATAAAAAAATGATAGAGGAACGGTGAAGAACTAATGTAAGGAAAACATATCAACCATGAATAATGCAATAAAATGTTGATTTGTTTATTAGTGCAATGATTGACTTATCTCGAAGGGCATATCATTCTTAGACTTAGGCGGGACTTCATCCTAAGACCTAGACACACTAATTCTGTCACACTTAGATGCATCCGCATAAAGTAAGCATTTGTTGATTATAATCTATCTTAGGAGATTAATAATGGTGCTCTTGCTAAACCCTAGCTCATTGAGACTTTACTCACTTACTGCTTAACGGCTCATTATATACTAGTAGTCCACTGTCTGAGTCCTTACCATTTGATTAGAACGTACTTGTTGGTACCAAGGTCACCTCATGGCTCAACTAAACTCACAATCAAAGGGCAAGGATAGGTCAATATTTATGATCCTATGATTCTACATCTTGGGTACAGCATATTGGGCTACTCCGGTATGGTGTTTTGTACATCTTGGGTACGGAGTATTGGCTGAAAGTGTGCTTTTCTTGATATTTGACCAAAGTATAATATACGTCGTATATACTGATGTGGATACGGCGTATTCTTCAAAGTCAGACAATGGTCTTTTGATTCGTCAAAGTCTTGGATACGTCGTATAGGTCTAAAATAATACGGCGTATTTTCTGTTAGATCAGTAGACTTTCTCGAACTCTTCATTTATGCTCCAAAATGTGTGCCTTTTAGTCAAGTTTCACCAAGTACTCCATAATTACTGCAATTCTCAAATATAAACGATTAAGTAACAATTCTTTGCAATAGTTATACAAAATGGGTTAATAACATGAGATAAATGATACTATAAAATAGACGTTATTTGATGTCATCACGACTGATTCGGTAGAATCTACATATACGTAATAATAAAATATATAATATGATGGAAAATTACCAGTTTACGCTTGAGGACAAAGGTGAAAAGGAGAATCTTCACAAATATATATAATATAATACGTATATAAACCGGGAAGTATGATTCCCGGGTCGTTATCCCCCAATGACTTGTGAAATTGAAAACACGTTTGATGTTTAGAAAATGATTTGAATTGAAGTCAAAGATTGATTTGATTAAAAAATTAAAATTAACAAATTCTAACAATTAAGCATGAAGACAAATAACGGGAAACCAAAATTTAACTAAAAACGCAAAACGGGATCCCTAAACGGAGATTAAAAACCCTAAATTTCTAAAATTAAACCTAACTTAATTTTTTTTCTATTTAAATGGACTCTATTTAACTAAAAAATAAGTTTAAAGAAAACTAGAATAAAAACGGAGTTGAAATGAGCGTTAAAACACGAAAAACGAGAACGGGAACGAATCCCGTTTTTTAAAAATCGAAATTTTGTAAATTAGACCCTACGAAAGCGAAACTAATTTTCCTATAAAATTAACGATAAAAGAAAATTTTCCAAAAAAAATTTATTTTTTTTATTAATTTTCTATTTGATGTCATCAAATATCCCCCCACTTGAATCCTACTTGTCCTCAAGTAGCCTTTAGAAGTTTATAAAATTGTATCCCTAAGGATATTTTTTGTTAAAGCATTTATTTGATCAATTACAAGTACACAACCAAACACCTCACGAAATAGGAAGATGAAAACACTCAAATCACTCAACTAATCTATGTGGTAACATGTAACTAATTCTCTCAATTGCTCAGTCATGATGAGTATTCTATCATAAGCTTGGCAAGGATACACATCTCCACCACTAAAGCCAAGGAGTAACAAGTTTATAAAGGTAAATATGGGTTTTTGTATGGAAAGGCTTACGGTTGATCATTCTATAATCTTTCACCAGAAGTACCACTCCAACAGGGAAGCTGAAGCACACATACATGGCCGTAACGACGGAATAGACATGTGTGTTCAATCAAATCCCCATTCGAATTTAACTAACAGTTAGGATGAAGAATGATATAGGGTAGGGACCTTCTAACTTTCACCAAAAGTTGTAAACCAACGAGGCAGCTGAGACATGCATACCTGGCCGTAACGACAGAATAGACAGGCACACTAGATCACATCTACGTTCGTATAAAACCAAAGGCTAATCATCTGGTGAGAGGGAATTAAATTGTTGTTAAATAAAAATCAAGGAACAAATAGATTAAGCCTAAAGTACAAGTTGCTAGACACTTTTCCCGACCGTTACCATGATTAAGATACAACTATTTACAACGTCTTGATCATCGATAAAAAACAACAACCTAAGTTGGTGTTCCCATAACGATCAACTTCCCAATCATCCCAAAACTTTACATACTCTACAAAGCAAGTGGCGATATCTTCCACTTTGTACAATACTTTACATCATTGATTTTTGTTGCGTATCAACGAATAATCGATCCTTCGTGTAATTCCTTCGGTAATGCTCTTGCGAAACAATTATCTTCAAACTTTCCTTCTTCTCTTTTTTCTGCTAACTATGCTTCAAATCTCAGTGTAGTTTCACCATATTCACGATCATAATAATTTTGGATAATTTCTTTGATAGTTCTTCGTTCTTCAGACTCACCAATAATTGTGATGGTAGTAAAATCACATGAGTTTTGACTACTAATATACATTCCCATTTGCAATGTGCAAATTTCTAACCGCACCAAAGATAGAAAATGACACAAGACTCGGGAATACAACTTTTCACTTTTTTTTAAAAAAAGGCTTACTAGCAACTGTAAATTAATCTAACATGGTAGGTTAAGGTGTAAGGGTGTAACGAAACAAATAGTTGGTGTAATTCTTAAAGGATTGGCTCTACGGGTTGTTCTAGGGGAATCTTACTCTTAAAGTGAGAGTAAACAAAGGGTTTAAACGGGAGGTTAACTAACCGGTGTAGTTAGTTAATAAACAACATGGAAAGGCGATTTGGTGTAATCCTTAAAAATATACAATTTTAAACCAGTTACTCTAATTAAATCCATAATACTCATCACTGTGGCCTCGAGTGATATACCAAGCCAAGTTTTAAGTCTACTACATCACCGGCACACTTATATTTTATGGAATTTGGGTAAACATTTCGAAATGGATAGGTTAAATCCTCATAATATCTAACATGGGTTATTGTGTGCGGGTTATGTATCAAGTAATTTCACAAAAGTATGCTTGAATTTTTTTTTAATTTGAGCATAATTTAAGCATTTTAGTGTGAAAATTAGGACAAGTATACATTCTAATTCCATCCCCCCACTTGAATTATACAACATCCTCGTTGTATAGATAAAACATTAAATACGGGAATTAAAAAGAATTAGAATAAGAAACTCCCCTGATATTTGCTTGGTAGATTCTCCAAGTTGATTTTATGAGCAAGAATGTGTGTTGAACAACAGTCTTGAGGTTTACATATTATCGTCAGTATCATATTGTACCTATTCCAAAGGCTCAGCGTCTGTGCCAGCACACTCATAGCAAGTGCCAGCATTCTGAGTCATCCCGGAGTTCCCACGATTGTTATTATTACCATTGGGACCAGAACTCCTACTGTCACGAGCCAGATGGCCGGTCTTCTTGCACTTATTACACCTAGGAAAACATGGCCCTTTGTGGTGATAGTTGCATTTTGTACATAAGGGCAATGATCCTGTGTACTCCCTCTTTTCACCAGGCCTAGCATTGTAATCCCTCCCAGTGTTCTGCCTCTTCTTTTGTTGTTGGTGCCCCTGATTGTTTCCATCATTAAACTCCAACTTCCTCTTTTGCTCAACTTGTCTTTTAGCAATAGTGAGGACTTTTTGATCCATCTGATCGGTAGCAAACTCAATTGCTTTCTCCATCGTCTTGGGTTGATATGACATTACATTTCCCCGAATCATATCAGGAAGTCCACCAACATATTTCTCAACTTCATCTGATTCCTCGTGGAACATCCTTCCACACATCAGTGCAAGCTCTTGAAAACGCAAAGTGTAACTCGCGACATCAGTACCCTTTACTTTTAGGTTCCAGAGCTCAATTTCCAACTTCTTGATTTCACCCCTTGGGCAGTATTTGACTGTCATCATCTTATTTAGTGCCTTTCAGTCCATAACATAAGCAACATCTTGAGTAACAGTCTTTATGTGGGAGTTCCACCATGTCAGAGCATTTCCAAGGAAAGTACAAGTAGCAAACTTAACTTGGTTCTCCACAGCATAGTTGCTGATATAGAACACTCATTCCATCTTCTCGAACCATTGTGACAACACAACTACTCCTTCAGTACCCTTAAAAGAAACAGGCTTGCAATTTAGAAAATCCTTGTACGTACACTCACGCGGAGTGCGTACAGTTCCTCTAATTCCAGTGTCAGAATTATGGCTTCCGTCGCCCTGACCATTAGTGCTATTTCGAAGAGTTTCATGATTAGCAAGTGCCGCAGACACTCTTGCTTCGATTAGCTGTTCAACAGCAGCAGCTGTCATAGGGGTAGCAGCCGCAGCAGCAGCCCTTGCAGCAGCAGCCCTTGCAGTAGCAGAGGATCTCCTTGGTGGCATATTGTTCTAAATCACAACAATATAAAATACGTAAGTTTTCATAAACATCACAACATGACATGGGTACAACATATATATAACAAGATCACATCACACAGTGATTATATAACATGACTGGGATCACAACACATAACAGAATTGAGATCGACATAACATAATACAACACATTATATATATAACAAGATCACATCACACAGTGATTATATAACATGACTGGGATCACAACACATAACAGAATTGAGATCGACATGACATAATACAACACATCATATATAACTGGAAAACATACATGATTGTCTGATACAAGAAATGAAAATACAAGTCCTACTGCCGTGCTAGCTGGGCATAAAACCCATAATACTTAGCCGGCTAACATAATGATAGCTATGAATACAACATGAGAAGTGTAAACCTAGGCAGAACTACCAGCACCCTCGCGATCATCTGCATGAGTCTGACCTCTAGCCTGAAGTGCCTGAATCTGTCCCAATGCTGCTGATAACTGTCCCTGTAGTGATGAAACATGTGTAATCAATGTCGTCATCAGTGACTCCTGTGAGGCGATACGGAAGTCCTACATCTGTGTATGAGTCCTATATGCTTGTAGTTCATAGTGAACTGCCAAACTCAACCCAATGGAATGTGCCCAAGCCTCTTGGGAAACCAGGGCCTCCTAATCCAATAGTCGTGCAGTCTTATAGTGAAACTGTCCATCCTCGACCAATCCATCGACTCTCTGAAACAACTGAGTCTGTCTATCCTGAGTATCCTCTATCACAGCATAAACATCATGTGTGTCCTGCTCCTGAACCGCAGCAAGCTCGGTCACTCTAGCATTGACCCCCTCAAGGGTCGTCGGTGCTACCTCCTCGACAGCCTCTGTCAGGTCTACCCAAACATCTCTAATCCCATAACCGACCTCATTGGCTCTCTAACGTCTGGTTTCGGCATCCAGAGTGCCGATAAACCCATAGTATATCCCATGACCTCCAGCAGGTCTAGGAGCAGCAATGAAACTCTCCCTCACCTTATACCTCGATGTAAGAGCAGTCAGACATAACCTTGTATGAGGTGGTATGAACAGTGAGGCTGGTTGTGGTGGTAGTGGTGATGATGGTAATGGTAATGATGTGGGTACATGTGGTGGTAAATGTAGTGATGATGGTGGAGGTAGTAATAGTGGTGATGGATGTAGTGGATGATGAGTGGATGGTGATGAGGCTCTCAATCTACCCATGGCAGCTATGAAGCCTGGGGGTGCACGCACATGGTTAGGGCTACCATATGGGTGAGGTACTATAGGAAGTGGTGATCATGGAAGTGCAGGTGCAGCTAAATACCTAGCAAGGCGTTCCTCTGCAGAGGGTGGTGATAGTGAGATGAATGGTGATGGTGGTGGTGGTGATAAGGCAAGAAGTCTCTTGACCTCCTCCTCTGATGGAAAAGGCATAGGTGCCTCGGGTCGGGTAGATATCCTAGCAGTGGTACGACATACCGGTGGTGATGGTGATGTAGCTGCAGACTCATCGATCTTAAACGGCTATGTCTCCTTAAAAGAGGGGACATGGTCAACAACAGAGTCGGCCAGAGCCAGATGCTCCTCCTCCTCCTCTGAAGCCTCCTCCTCCTCGTCATTATCAGAGGAGTCATCATCATCGCCGTCACCTCCATCAGTTGGATAGTCTACTGGACCATCCGCAGAGTCCTCCTCGGGATCCGAGTCAGCAACGTAGCCCAGAGATAAGGCTATAGGTGAATCAGCAATAGCTAGTCCGGAGATGGCGGGGCTACCGGCTGCATATAGTCCATTGTATATGTATACAATGACTTGTGGAGAACCTCCATCAGACAGCTCCTCATCAGCTCCCCAGAAGACTCTCCCTAGCTCGAAATCAGTGTAGACAGATGTGTAGGTGACTATGGATGAAGAAGACATGACAGGATCTGTAACACTCAAACAGAGTTTACATTAGTACATATATAAGACCCATAATAATATACTTAATATATTATAAACACGTATGTGAATCCTTAAGCTATCTAGTATATACCCAACTATGCAACAAGTAATGCAAGAATAATTCTATGAAAATCCCTTATTGATGATGCAATTGATTTGAAAAACAAGTTTAAAGTCCAGTAAAAACATTTGATCTGGTTCTCTATAACCTTGGCTCTGATACCAATCTGTAACAACCCCTAAATTAGGTCGCAATGGAATAATGAGTCAGGGAGCGTTACTTCATAGATCAATAGCACAAGATATGAGAACGACCTCTAAAAGAGTCGTTTAAAATATGATACATTGGATTTATTGAAATTGTTTAATACAAAGCGCAACGGCTTAAATTGTTCAACATTTGATAACAAAGATTTTAGATCATAACAAAAATCCCAAGATGTAATGACTCTAAATCTTTTATGCATGACTCCCCAAAAGAGTATCCCCAATGTATCCTTAGCACCTCGTGCCTCATTGACCTGAGAAAACATGCTTTAAAACGTCAACATAAAGTTGGTAAATTTATAGGTTTATGTAAATATAATGTAGGACAGCAAGATTTCCAAGTGTATGATAGTGCAACAGATGCAAACATCACAAAGTGTAAACATCACAAAGTGTAATTACGTTTCCTTAAGCTCATGACACTAAAGCTCGACAAGTATGAATTTCAATATAAATTGCCAACATTGCCCTTGATGATGTTCTAACCCGTAACATCCCAAATCTGACATGGTATACATCCGTTGGTTCACTCCGTGACACCAGTGAGAGCTACTCACCCGGATGGGGATGTCAATCCCAAATAGATCTATTTATAACATTCGAGCTCACACAAAGTAATTGACAGTTCATGATAATGGGCACAGTGGGTTATCGCTACTTAGGCAAACACGTAATCATGGATAAAATATACACTTGTGCGTCCAAATTATTTAAAACAATGCATGTAACACACCCCAAAAGTTGTAAATCCATTGAATAGTAAAACAAGGGGCTAGGAACTCACCTTATTAAGTAGTCCCTCTGTAAAAGTAATATACCCAAGTATGACGAAATGATCACACCGTCAATAACCTAAGTAAAACAGCCAGTCTTTAGTCTACAAGTTTAGGCCAACGACTTCGTGTATAAACTACAATAATTTGCTAGTTTATATAAATTGTTTATTCACTGTGTGGTGATGTACACTTTAATGTAATTCCATTTTCCCGTTTTCCTCTTGGGAAGATGTACGACTAAATACTTTTAAGTATACACGGTGTTTAATATTAAAAATAACTACACTATTTATATTCGCGTGACTTTATTATATAAGTACCGTAATTAATACCACGACTATACCTATACCATGAGTGTACATTTAAATTACTTAAATATAAAATAAACCCTTAAGTATTTCATTAGTGGCAAAAACAGTCCCTTAAAAACAAAAACAAATTTTTAGTTTATACCCTCAAGTTTCTATTTTTAAACTTTTAGTCCCCTAACTTGCAAAAGTTTCATTTTAGGTCCAATTAAGATTTAAGAAGTGAAAAAAGCCTTCATTAGACTTGCATAAGCTATATAAACTGTTTTGCGTAATAAAAAGCCGAAAAGCTTATTCGTAGCCTGTTAGGCCCGTGGCACATTAACTCTAACCCGAAAGTTCACATTTGGCCATTAAGGGTTTCCAACTATTATAGTTTATGATTTTTGCCTCAAAGAAGTATTGCAAACTTAGATAAGCTATTTCACCATATTGGCTTATCCCATAAGCCAATAAGCCATAGTAATAGGCTTTTAGGCCCATTAAGGACCCGGTAAGGGTTTTGAGGGTGTGGGCTTATCCAACATAGGCCTATAAGCATTTAGGGTATTCAATAATCCCATAGGTCCGCATAAGCAAACATCATTGGGCTGTTGAGCCCGATAGTGGCTCGTTAAATCCACTAGTGTTGCGTTAGGGTTTCTTTTGTAACTTGTTTAGCATGTTAAGCATCATTGTCCTATGTTTAAGCAACTTGATGGAGCTACACTCGTCCCATACGAGTCTTACAATGATACTTAGCAAACTGATTAACAATATGCTAGTAGTATAAACTCTGCTAGCAGTACTAACTTCTACTAGCAGTACTAACTCAGCTAGCAGTAATAACTTCTGCTAGCAGTACTAACTTCTTAAGCCTGGCAGTATTAACATCTAACTTAGCTCGTATCATACAACCCATCAGTGAGTTACAAATTCGTTATAGTTTGTTTGAGCTCGTGTTGGACACAAGACACGACTATGGTCTTGCTAACTTATTTTGACATATCCCAAACAACCCTAGTTCGCATATACTATAGTGTACACATCCTTTATTAAGCAAGATGAGTTGTTAAGTATTATGATACGTGACATGAAAGTGTTTTTAGGTTATCCAAACTATTATCAACCTCTCGCTAATATTTTACCTGTGCATGTCATTTTTAAACATTCATGCTTATACACAAGATCTTTGTCACATGCCTTATGGTTTTTGGTTCACCACACAAGTCTATATATGTTGTATATTATAAGACGTGGACATGGGTTGTGTCATGCTAGGCACGACCCATGTTTAGCTTGGTTAACACCATAATAACCGTGTCTTATGACACATGAAGCAAACATGAAACTTAAGTATGAACACAAGCTAAGACACTTACAAGGGTCCTAGCTTCTTGAAGGGTAGTGTCGTGTGGTGTAGTAATAAACCCGAATGGTATAGCCTAAGTCCTAGCTTAAACCCGAATCCTCCTTGTTTTCAACCCTTAAACATATAACTCTAGCTTATAGATCACTAGGCTATACCTTAAACCCTTTGTTTGTGAGTTATGGTGTCGTGTTTGTGCATTATGTCTCGGATGTGGTATGACCCGAAAGTAAGGATAAAGATAATTTTTGCTAGAGTGTTGTTAAATGTGTAAGTGTGAAACACTCTTAGTTGTAAGTCTTCCTATTTATAGAGAAAATATCTCTATACCACTTCCTAAAACCATGTCTCCTTTGCGAGAGAGGATTAAATAGTTTTAAGTACATGCTTAGGTGGTTTTTAGGAGTTCCAACTTTGTTTAATTACACGTATTAATAAATTTGGTGATGTACACGATTATGCAAGATTTGTTAGGTTGTATGTGTGGGTGACGAGTTGGCTAAAGAGAGGGAAACACAAGATACAAATCTTTATAAGATTTGTTAAGTATATTGCCTTAATTAATCCTATGTTGTACAAGATTTAGCCAAGATTTGTGTGTATTACCCAATGGTCCTTGTATCGTGTGAAATGAAAGAAAAAACGATGCAAAGAGGTGCTAGTGTTTAAGTTTTCCTTAACCTTAAACTAACTAAACATTCATCCTTAAACTAACTATGGTATGCTATGGGTTAAAGGTACATGTTGTAAGGGTATGTAAGTGATTTTTTCTCCTTCCCCTACCATTGGACGCCTAGGATTTGAGTTAGGGTACACATGATTAGACAATGTGTAGATATATGAGCTTCTATGTACTTAAGTTTGTTAATATATAAAAGTATATAATGTTTGCCTTATGTTTGTGTTATGTTTAATCATAACTGGCCCTTATAGGCTTAATGAAACAAAACTTGTACAATTTTTGTGTTTAGGGAATAAAAGTGGGTATTGGTTTGAGTCTAGATAAGTCTAGGTATTTCCCGGGTATGTCTAAATGTATTTTATTGCGAAACGTAAGCGTTTTACGTAACCAATAAAAATAAAATATGAAAGGTTATAAATTATATTCTTAATAATCATATAACACTTGCTTGATGTAAACTTTAACTTGTTTGGTGTCCATTTACGTTGGATGATGATTTTTAGTTTACGCGATTTACCCTATAATATAAATAATGTAAAAGCGTTTGACCCAAAAGGGGGGGGGGAAGGGGGAAAGAGGGAAGAAAAAAGGGAAGAAGACTGAACCCCCACCCAACGCGTAAAACCCTAAAAATAAATAATGGAAATAATTGAGTCAGGAAATGACCTAAAAATATGAAATGTTACACCCTAGGTCAAGAAAACACTTATTTCTTCCCCCTTAACCCTTATACAGCCAAAAATATCCCCCCCTAAACCCTTGGTGTCAATTTTAATGGTGGATCCAAGAACCCCTAAAAATAGTTTTAGAGTGCTCAGATCAAGTAAGATTGTGCTTAATCCTATTAATAATATTATTCATGTAACCCTAATTATGATGGATCTAGGGTTTTAATTAAAATACAAAATGTTTATGATATATTATGATTGTAGTATGCTTATGATTGAATTAAATACGTATGCATGCTTGTGGCTTGGTTAGATTTGCGTTAAAACTGGATTTAGGGTTGAGCAGAATTTTGGGTCGTGTTCAATGACTGATATCTAGATGATAAAAACGTGTTTTGATATGTTTCTTGAGTCTATGAAAAATCCAAAAAGTCACTTCCAAAAATCCAGCTCTACGGTTTTTAAGGTCGGGAAGTCATTTAAATGTTGGTTACACTAAAAGTTATCAAATCAGTAAATACGGGTCAGAATTAGGTCTTGTTTGTGAGGGTAAAACCCTAACTTAAAAGTGTAATTAAGCTTATCCCTTCTACATTAGTTAAGTTCCATATGTCTACTGATAATCCCGTGAAAATTAGCCACTGAAAGCATGTCTAAGTATTATAGTTAGAGTGTTATATTTTGGTGTGCAATCAGATCCGAATTAGGACAGTTTTGAAGTTTGATTTTATTTGAGGTAGTTACACATGTAAGTAATACATGGGAATCTACAAGGAGTTAATATACCATAAATGATCCAAGTGATTTTTTGGTATAAATTATAAAGGTTATTAAGTAAGGGTTTTGAGTACGTAAAGAGACACTAAAATTCTGCAATTCTGAATAAATTATAGGTAACTAGTGAAAGGTGTTAATAAAGTGGTTAAGGTTAGGCATGGTGTCCGGGAGGACCCATGATGATAATAAAACCTAGACAACCAGCTATATGTGTTTGAAATGTATTGATTACAGTGATAATGTTATGTCAAAGAATGCATGGACTATACTTGACTACTGTATGTTGTCGTGCTACATGTTATTGTGATGTTATTTACAGAATTGTGAACTAAGTTCAGGGGGATCAGCTTACGTGTAACCCATGACCTATTTAGTGGATGGTATTATGGCCTAGCGAGCAGGAAGGTTACTTTGGGAGTATCCATGGCCTGGGCTAAGAGGGTAACCACAGGGACCTTGGTACGATATGAGACGTCTCGTGGTCGTTTGCTGGGTATTTGTGTGATTGATTGGATTTGCATGTTAGCCTGTATGATAGTTCATTTATTGTCTTGTAATGTTTTCTTTATTATCATAGTTTTTTATAGTTGGATTTGATTATCGTGTCTTAAACCTATGACTCTCACCAACATTATGTTGATGTTTTTTAGCATTATTTTTAGGTAATCTTCTTGAGGATAAGTAAGTTAGGAAAAGTGGCTAGTGAGACCGTAGGCATTGCATGCGGAGTCTACCTCCTAGAGTTTTTATTTTCTTTTGGCATTTGAATTGTTTGCTATTTGATTTTTTATTGGATGTTTAGACTTTTGGATTATGTTCCTTGAGGTATGACTTTGCTATCGTAATGCAAGACCCCTTTATCTTGTGTTAGATTTTGTCATGACACATTGTGTCTCATTTGTTTATCTATTTCATTTAGTTCTCTCTATTGTTGACACCATTGTGTTGTGCTGATATCCATGATGTTACGCCTCGTGTTTTCGCCTAGGCGGGGTGTGACAGATTGGTATCAGAGCCTTTGGTTATAGAGAAGTAGGTGGTTAAGCCTAGACTATAACCTAGGGGTCCTTCATGTAGATGCATTTAGGGCTTAAGTGTTTGATGCTATAACTGCTATACTTCCCCTCTATTTTTGCATAGCTTATATATCTCGTATTTTGCTAAGTTTTCATTTTAGCTATTTTTGCCTACCATTATCTGATAAGATATGTATTAATTTCTTAGTATTTTAGCTATGTTTTCCCCCACCCGTAAGAAGTCTCGTTAGGGAACCATTTTCCCAATTAGACTTAAGCGTTATAAGGATCCATAAGAGGAGCCTCTTGTGGAACCAAAGGAGATAGGATAGTTGATCGTTTGTTGGATGCACGTAGTAGGGCCGGACCCGCGGAGTCGAGTGATTCTTGCGGAGGCAAAGTCAAACCCAAGCGAGGCCCAGCATAAGTTTATCCCGTCCTTTACCTCGTCATGTTGTTATTGATTATTTTTTTAAGATATTTTGTATTTTGGGAGTCGTTGCGAGACTTTCGTTCCTTTAAGTCGTTTCGATTTTATTTTGATATAATTAAGTAGTTATTTGATGGAGCATCCTTTATGTGTTAAGTTGGAGTGGTTTAAGATGTTCAATATGGTATATGTGCTTATATGTGAATTTAATTATGATATGGGTAATCCTTGGAAGTAAGTACAAACGTGGCAAGGAGGCTCTATAATTATTGGTGGCCAACATAAATATAAAGGAATCACACACGTAAACTTTTGACCATGATTACATTTAATTGTGTTTTGGTGTAAGTGGAAGTGTAATATAATTTGTTTATATTTTTTTATTGATATGTGTGATCATGATAAGGATGGTGGTATGGGTAGAGAATTATTCTCTTACCCTAATTGGAGGATATGTTAAGTTGAGTTGTAGAGATAGTAAGTTTCCCTTCTATCTAGTATTTGTGGATACCTAGTATTGCTATTATAGAGGTTGCTCGTTTGCTCGGTTTTTTGTTCGGATTTCTTAAGTCTAAGCTTAGCATCCTTTCATCGTACTTTGTTAGTAAGGATACCTGATTTTTCCTATTCGACGTCTCGATGTATATTGGTTGTTCGGAATCTGCTCTTTCGATTATAGGCGCGTTTCGTTAGTTCTTTCGTTGCATTGATTACTCGTATGAGTATCAAACGTTTCTTTTAAGCACTAATTGTTCCTAACATATTAGTGTGAATCATTACTCCCTTGGTTGTATATCCCTTGGTTTTCGTAACCCGTTGGTGATGTGTTAGTATCGATGCTTTTAGGTTTGTTTTGTTGATCGTTATTTTGGATAAGACCTTACGTTTTCTTTTGGGTACGTAACGTCTTGCATGAGTTTTTTTTGTACGAGTTCGTTTGATTTTATTTTGAGTATATGGTTCCTGGTATTTTCTTTCGTTTTCAAACAATAGAATTGTGTTAGAGTCTGTACGGTGTTTTACGATCCCTTTTGGTATTATGGTGTCCTTTGTTTGAGTAACATATTTTATAATTGATGTCTAATTATAAAAACCTTTTGGAAGTATTGTGTTGGTGTTTGGAGAAAACTGTGTATAAAACAATCTTTGTAAAATATATTTTTTTTATTATAAAAAGTAGGTTTAAAGTAATTCATAGTGGCAAGGTACGATATACCATTAGATAACCATCTCTAGATTTTTTTGACAACCATAATGAATTTTTCAAAGATTACATTTAAGACAATTTCATTAATATTTAAAATTATTTTTTTTTACTTAAAGTGACTTTATTAATTTAAATCGATTTTTATAAAAACATTATTTAATTTGGTCTTTCGAGTAAAGTCGATAATTGGTATAAGAATTTCCGTCTTTAGTATTGATTTTTTTTATGTGTTCATTTGTTGTGGTACGCTTGTTGATTTTCTTTCGTTTGCTTTTTCTTGTGTTTTCACTCGTTAGCATATGTGTATCCTTGCTTTCACAGGGTCCTATGTTCATTTGTTATTCGTCTTTTTGTTATTTGGAATCTCCTATTTTTCATTCTAGCCTTTGGCTTGATTATTCGTTTGTTATCCTATTCGACTGTTATTAATCCTTGAGTTCGTTTGATACAATTAAATTTTAAGTCCGTTGAAGTTTTGATCTGATTAATGGGAATGGAGGGTTGTCCAAGAGGAAGTTATATGATAGTTGGTGTCGATGAGAAGGTGGTTAGGTTTAGGGTTACCGTTGGAAGGTGATGAGATACTTCGAGTTCATGGGGAACGTACTTTGGGAGCCACCAAAGCCCTAATGAATGCTAAGTTAGATAAAACAAAATTGAGTGATATTTCTGTCGTTACGAATTTAATGAGTGTTTCCGGTAAGATTTATCAATACACGCAGCAACAAGTTGAGTTCCGTATAGACTTAGTTATGGAGTTACGTAATTGCGAAATTCTCCATATCGTTCTAGCGCCTTCGGAGAATGCAATGAATTGTATGCACAACTTTCAAGGGTTGAAGACAAAGGTTTCATTCGTCTAGTAATTTTCCTGTAAGGATCACCAATGTCATTTGCTGAGAAGAGGAGCATGAAGTTCGTTTGAAGTTAGTGTTGAAATTACCGAGGAAGGAGAAGTTGTATGTTAAGGTTACTAAGAGTGAGGCAATGAAGAATTAGGAAGTACCTATGACACCGTCTGAGATATGATTACACTTAGGATTGGCAGGTTACCTACCCACGTTTCATCGCAAACTTTTCTAAGGTTGTTAAACCCCTTACTTCCCTAACTGAGAGGAATCAGAAGTATGAGTGGGGAGTAGAACGAGAAGAGTTTCCAGACTTTGAAGAATGATTTGTGTGATGCTACAATAAATCAAATGTAGTGGTTGATGCATTGAGTAGAAAGGAAAGAGTGAAACTAAGACGGAGTTTGTTGAGAGCAAATGGTCCATGGATAACCAGTCAAGTGTGAAGGACAAGATATGGTTTACTTAAAGTTAGACGTCCAAGGTTATGATGAAGCGCCAGTAGAAATGCTGTGTGACCTGGACTAACATATGAAAAAGAGGGCAGAGGATGGTTTTTACTTAACAGATTGAAATGCTTAGTGATTAGGAGTGTGAGATTCGCTACCATCCTGGTAAGGCGAATGGGGTGGCTGATGCCTTAAGTAGGAAGGCTATATGGTCTAGATCAACAGATGTAAAGGAAAGAAGATGAGAGTTTGTACGTTATGAACGAAATTTTAGGTTCTATTAGTAGGAAGTGTAATGGATGAGGCTCATGCATCAAGGTACTTGGTAAATCCGGGAGCGGATAAGACGTACTATAACATTGGAGATATGTATTGGTAGAGCCACGTGTAGAAAGGGTATAGTTACCTATGTTAGAGATTGTCAGATTTGTTTGAGAGGTGAAGGCTGCAATGTCAAACACTTTTGGCTTGCTACAATAACCTGAGATACTTGAGTGAATGTGGATTAGATCACCATGGATTTAAATCACTAAAGTTCAAGGTCAAAGTATCGCGAGTATGAGGTGAATTGGGTGCTATGGTCGATTAGATGACCATGTTAACTCAGTTTCAGCTATAACAAACAAGATTGCAAGATGTGAAATTTGCAAGGATTTTATTGATAAGACTAGTAGCAAGGAATGAAATTCTGGATGATCAACTCAGGTTGAGATGGATGATTTATGTCATGTTTTAGCAGAGTTACAGTAAGTGTTTGAGCCTGCAGATTTGGATTTAAGTTGCTGCTTGAACTTCCTCAAAGCGGATGGACAAGTGGATGTATTTTGCAGACTTTGGGAGAATATAAGAAGTGGATTAACCTGTGTTATCGATTTTGGTGTTAGTTATCATTAGGTATTCGGTTGGCTGTACTCGTTTGAGGCTTTGTGTGGAAGGAAATGTAAGTCGCCTGTTCTTATGGAGAGATCGGATTGAGAGTAGTTTGATTGGGACTTGAGTTAGTATGAGAAACGACTGATAAAGTGGTGTTGACAAAAGAGAAGCTCAAAGCGGTGAGAGATCGTCAAAAGAGTATAGAATAAAGGGACGTAAAAGTTTAGAATATAAGGTGCGGAGATTGGAGTTATGTTAAAAGTGTCACCTTGGAAAAGGTGTAATTCATTTTGGATTAAGAAGGGTAAGTTAGCACTAGGTATGTGGGGCCATTCAGATTCTTGAAGGAATCGGTCCTGCAGCTTATAGGTTGAAGATACCTGAGTAGTCGAGTAGCGTGCATGACTGTTTCTGTGTTCAAATCTAAGAGGTGATTGCAGATTTGCCAGTTGCATGTGCTATTTGTAGAGATTTAGTGGCTTGACAGACTCTCGTTTAGTTGAAGAAACCTATCAATGATTGGAGGGACTATAAAGGTAGAGTTATGTAGCGGGGATAGTGGATACTAAGGTTCCTTTTTGGGCTCGAAGCGTTTGGTCTTTAAGACTTTAGTAAACTGTGTTATCTACATTTGTTCGTGAGTTTAAGATATTGTTGGAAGTATTAGTTAAAGATGGGTAAGAAGGGTTTTCTGGTAGACCTTTGTACGCCCTTAAAGTTTTGTATGGTTTTGGTTAAAGTTATATTATGAATAAACTCGAAGTACGTCGAATTCTCAAAAACATTGGCTTTGTAACAACTTATGGACTTGCTTTCCAAGAAAGTTTCTTGTTTGATGATTTACGAGGCCGGGTTGTAAATGACGTTGTTACACAAATTAGGGTTTTTGATGAGTTTACTCGATGACGAGCGAGGTTCAGGTAGATGGGTGTTTCTTTTCGTTGGGAGCGGTTATGCTGCTATGCGTACCCTTATGTGGGCAGTCAAAGTTGTTAGCAGTAAGATATCTTGTGAAAGTTAGTTGGAGTTCAAAGTATAACTTTGAGTTAGCATGGTTATGGGAGGACTATGTGATAGATAAGTACATTCAAAAAATTGTTTGGTAATGACGGATGTCACACCCCCAGATGGGGCCTGGACGGAATACGTGTCCGAGGGCGTGACGTCATCATAATCCGAACACAAGGCACAAGAGAACGACCACTAATGGACGTTTTGGAAATCATAACTCATTGCATTGTTTAAAAAGAAATAAGTTTCACATGATTTAAAAGAAATTAAACATTTGCGGAAGCATAAGTAAAATGTAGCGGAAGCATAATTTGGTTTTCAAAAGACAATGAGTATGATATTTTGATAAGTCTTGAAAGAGTATCATATTGCACGTAGACTCCACATAGCACATCAAGAAGTCCAAAGCTAAGCACCTGAGAAAAACATGCTAAAACGGTCAACATAAAGTTGAGTGAATTCACAGGTTTAAGTATACATTTATGAGGACTAAAACTTTTAGTGATACAAACTTCCACTCACATGTATTACAAAATAAACATTTATAATCAGAACGCTCAATCAAAGTAGTTGTAGACCACAAGTTCTACTGTACCGCACGTGACCGTTATAGGAGATATATTACGTACATGCACATGCGATATCTATATCGAATACAATATCGCATGGGAAATGGTGTATACTGTGTTGCGCTAAGCTCGAGGACACGATGCTAATTAAGGTCAACAGGGCCATTGTTACATCCTGTTGCAAAGTATTCCCTGCCCTAAGCTGATGTCCCAACCAAAGTCCACCAAAAAAGTATAATCGAAATGACATATATCAGTTTGTTCTTCGTTATAGTGAACCAGCGGATAGGGATTATTCAGTCCCATAGATCTATCTATTCACTTCGCGCATCCCATCAACCGGTCCTCAGTCGAGAATTAAAGTTTTCATGATGAGTTGGGCAGAAGTTGGTTTGTAAGCTACTTAGGCAACACGTAAGTAAGAGATGGTAACTGAAAACACTTGTGTCCAATGAAGAAATAACCATTTTATTCATAAACAACTTTAAGTACTTAATTCCATAAGTATAAAGAGTGTGATACAAGTCAAGTAAACAGGTTTGTAATTAGTGTGTAAACGAGTTTGAAATTCGGTAACGTAACCAAGTTTGTATACGAGCATGTTTCTCACCCCAAACGTAGTAAAGTATAGGTAAAAACAAGAAAATGTGGGCTGGGCTATTGGACTCACACAAAGTATTGAAAGGTAATTGTACTGTAGTAAAATATACAAGTTTGTAAACGAGCATGTATTCCCCTCGCGGGTTTATAAAACATTGAAAATATTGAAATGCGAGACTATGAACTCACCTTGATGTTGCCAGAGTCATACCTAGCAGAATTGCAATATATAAGCACGGCACGAGTATGAATACAGTATGCGCTCGACCAATGAAAGTTGCAGCTTAAACTTTACGGCTCTAAAAACTCCACTATGACTTAGGATGATGAATTTGGGTTTTACCGATTGGAGGATACAGCAAGCGACTGTTGATAAGGGATTTGAATTTCTGGTTGGAAATGGGGGGGGTTTTTTTTTTTTTGTGGTTGGTTAAATAAAATAAATCGAAAAAACACACGCAAAGTATGTAATATATTCCGTATATATTACATATGAAAAGAAACAATTATATAATTCGTATGGCGAATTATATAATAAAGACAAACATTCAAAAGGAAAAGTCGTAGTATATAATACTTTACAAGTATTATATAAGAAACGTGGTTAAAAATAATGGTAATAATATAATTTCGGACATGTTTTGAAAGTCACTATATTAAGTTATAAAAAGTTCTTGGTAATGTAAATACACGTTTTAAGGTTACGAATAGATACATGATGTTTTTAAAGTTGGTGCAAAGTTATTATTTATTTACTAATTCGAGATATATAAATACTATTTTTTATTTGATATTTTCATTTCGTGTTAAACTAGTCGGTGTGTTTGCAAAGTATAGTTTTAGTTTTATTTATGAATTTATTGTAAAATATCTCTTCAAAAATCCTTAAAACTATATAACTTTGTTCATTTTATCAGTGTGTTCTAAAATAGTATAAACTTTAATGAAAAATTATTAGGTATAAAGGTTTTTAGAAATTTTGGGCCAATGACTTTGCCGTTTGTAGGACGTTTCCATTTTTATAAAACTCAATGTTTTACCACTTGAATCAATCCAAATTGACAATTATATCCGCGTGTTTCATTATTTAAACCTAACGGAAATCCAACATAATTAACCAAGTATAGCAACAACCAAACACACCCCTTAGTGGGGATGCTGTTCCAAACGCAAACCCTTAGGGCGGTTAGAAGCGAACCAAACCAGCCATTTTCGGGCTGTTGTACCACAGCCCCCACAAACGCCCTCCTTGGCTATTTATAAAATCAGCAAACAAACGCCCCATTGGGGCTGCCATAAAACACATAACCAAACGCCCTCTTAGGGCCGTTATCCACAAAACCAAACACCCTTTTCGGGTTGTAAAACCAGAAAACAAACACCCCTTTAAAATTAATAATGGTACAAAAAATGAATTTACAAGTAAACCAACCAAATAAGAAAATATATCAAAAAAATGATGTGGTGGGGGGGAAAGATGGCGGCTGAGCCGCAGCTGTTGGAGGCAGCGGGGATGGTGTATGGCGAGGCTGTGGTGTGGTGTTGGTTGAGGTGGGGAGGTGGCTGTGGTGGAGAGGGCGGCGGCAGTGGTGGTGGTTGGTGGCGTCTAGTGTTGACATCAGCGGCGGTTAGTGTGGAGGAGGCGGAGGTGACGAGTTGGTGAAGATGGTGAGGGTAGTGGTGGCTGGTGGAGTTTGAAGGTGGTGGCGGTGGTGTTGGCTGCAGCGGGAGTAGCGGTGGAGGGAGTTGGTGATGTTAATGGTGGTTGTTGTGGAGAGGGCGGCGGTCGGTGGTGAGATGGTGACGATGGCGAGTGGTGGCGCGTGGTGGTGAGGATCGGGTAGATCCGGAGGTGAGAAACCTTTTATGTTTCGGTCGGAAACCCGCCGGAAAACTTTTCGGCGGATTCTGTAGGTTGTGGCGCAGGGTGGCCGCCGTGGGCGGGCCGGTGGGGAGGGTTGGCCGGATTTTGGGAAGATGGGAGGAGGAGAGTGAGAGTTTATAGGTGTTGTGTCTTTGTCGTTTTGTAGGATTGGGAATGAAATAAAAGTTTATAATTTTTATATTATATTATTAAACGTTAAATGAAATAGTGTCAAGTTATAAATAGTTTTATGGGGTTTTTTTTGTTATTTTTAATAAAGTTTTTGATAATTTATCGATTCTCGGGGGACTCGTTCGGTTTGGGCGACTTATCGGAGGAATTAAAATACGAATACTTCGCATTTTTTCCAATTATTTTTCTGTAAGATAAATTGAGTATTCTCTTGATTATATTTTATAAATGTCTTTTTTAAAATATAACTTTAAAATCTTATGATTATTTATTTATTGGTACCATTGTGTGTTCCTTACGGGCAAGCTTTTTGTCCGTTAAAATTTGAAAACTTAATGTGAACATTAGTGTTTTAAATAAACGTTTTGAATAAAACATTAAAATAATTTTTTAAATATTTTTATTTAATAAAATGTGATAATTAATATAATTTTAATTATTTTTGGGGCTCGGATACGCGTTGGGTTTCAAAATTTTGTGAGGCTATTTCAGTCATTTTCTACTTGGTTTCGTGTCTCGGGCAAAACTAAAAAGTTGTCCGGAATGTCGTTTTACATCAAATTGCTTTAGAGTCGTTGGGAAAACGTTAATTACTCGTCGGGTCATTTTTGACAAGTCAACTTATGAAAATATATATCTCCTCGTTTTCCAAGTTAAATAAGTTTGAAAAATAAAATAACCAATGAGAGATAATAATAATTATTAGTATTTATAATTTAAAAACACGTTTTCAAAAGATTACGATTTACGCAGGGTAATCGTTTGTTATGTGACGTAAGAGCGTCAAAAGTCAAAAGTCAATCGGGGCCAAAAGTCAAGAGGTAAATAGTAATTTAAATATCGTAATTTGCGGCGTGTGACTAGTTCCCCCCCCCCCCCTCCCCTTAAAGGAATCACGTCCCGGGTTTCGATTTTTGTTAACCTATTGTGTGATTAGAAACATATTTAGGATTTAGCAAATCCGTTTTTAAACATGGCGTTGAAAATTTTATTCAGCAAAATTCTATGTTTTGACACTTCTTTATATACAAAATTTTTGGCTAAGTTTGACCCGGTTTTTTTTTTTTATTTTAGAAAAATATTATTACAGGTTTTGTGATTGATATAACTTGTTATAAGGAAAGTCTATTGATAGTGAAGACATCAGGGGAGAAAATGTAGACGCGTGGGTATGTCTGTATAAGGGTTTAAATGTTTTAGGGTAGAGATATATGTAAGGATCGATGATTAACATCGGACGAGGCTAAAGGATGTAAGTATTCAACTTACTTAGAAAGTACGAGGAAGTATCGTGACTCAACTCACCTTAAACAAAAGAGGAGAATAAGGTATAATCGAACGGCTCTAATCGCGACTTAATATAGATGCGTCGTAGAACGAGAAGTAATAATAATAATAACGGAACGTTGCACACAACGTTTAGTAAGGAAATAGACAACCATATATGTTTGTGCTTTTAGTTTAGTCAACAAAATGTATCTTTACGAACTCGTTAAGTTCATATAGATGTTACGACGTTCTTACGAAAAGTTACTATTTATAGAAAGTTTTTATTTTAGGAAAGTTTAAATTTCTGGACGTTAATAGCATCCCCTAATTTAATCATTTCTATATCTCCAAAAACGAACTATTGAAACCCTATCGTCTAACCAAAACACTTAGCTTGCTAAATATATATAAAATGTTGCTATATTTAGAAATGACCAACGGCAACGACTTATCATTTTTAGAAAAATTCCTAAACCTTCGTTTTGATATTAAGAAGCTCCACAAATATTTTCAAAAACTTTCGACACTTAATAAACCTTTCGAGACATTTTTAAACGTCCGTTTTACCCTCATTTAAAACTCGGACCAACAACTATATTTTTATAAATCACCCATGGACTTGACCATAATGCCACAATATTTTCCAAACTATCCAAAATTCTTTTACGCCAAAACCAATCAACAAAATTCACTATAATTCAAGCATAACCTTATCGCCATCTTTGTTGCAACTCACAATTCTCACATCCTCTCAACAAGAACAATTTATATATTCGAAATCATCAAAAATCTTTATTAGAATATTTATTCATTTTATTCATTTAAAAAAAATCATAGCACAAACATATGGAGTCGTGAATCAAAAGTATAAGAATACACAGCAACAATAACTATAACAAACGGTGATGGGATGTGGAGAGTGGACATTTTGAGAAACAATATCCCCAAAATAAAGGTCAACAAATGGGAGGAGCTCACGGGAAAAGTAATAACTTAAGAATGAGATAAGGTAGTTCAAGTGAGGTCTTAAGATTTTGTTGAGTGGTAAGACACGATCGTGTTTCGGATCTTTTTGAAAGATTTTCGGTGATTATCGGGTTCGAGTTCATACTCATGTCATATCAGTAATGTTCCCAAATCTTGAGGGTAAGCACTATTTCTCCAAATTCTAGGTCGTGTGTCGTGTAGTTCTTCTCATTAACCTTCAGTTGGTAGTAGCTAGTCCTTAGGTCGATTTTTGAGTAGACGCTACATCCTCGTAGTTGATCGAAAAGATCATCTATACTAGATAACGGGTAACGGTTAGCTTGTTAAATTCTCGGCTTGTCAGTGTACATCCTGATGGATCCATCCTTCCTTTTGACGAACAATATCGGAGCTCCCCAGGGTGAGGAACTCGGTCTTACAATTCCTTTTGAGTATACGACGTACTACGTCGGAGTCGGTCAACTCTCTTTCTCTCAACACATAACGTGCCCCCGAGTCTCAAGTTATTCCGCTCCAACGTACCAATACTATCAACAACTCTGTTTACTAGTAACTATCGATGCATCTCCATCACTCCTATTGCTTCAACTTCAGATCCATCAAAAGTTTTGCCGATACGAGAATCTCATAATTCACGTGATTCTATCTCACTAAAAGGTAAGTATATTGAAGAAAATCTTCTAGTTCTATTGGTTATAATCCGCTTAGAATGATATGCTCATTACATTCTAAATTCTTACGATCCATAATTATCGCGACTACAAGTAGGATTCGGTCTCACGGCCAAGGGTATGGTTTCTCTATATACCAAGGTTGAAGAAAATCTGCTTAGTTATGATTCTT
>BQNB010083843.1:0-28230 GCA_026074375.1 Tanacetum coccineum | reverse complement strand
CGTTCTCTCCTGACTTATGCAATGGGATCATGAAGTAACGCTCCCGGAAACATATTCCGCTGCGACCCATTTTTGGGGGTGTTACATGGAGACACTATCTGTATGGTACAAAGTGTGTCGTGTTCACTGATCACAAGAGTTTGCAACACATTCTCGATCAGAAGGAGTTGAACATAAGACAACGACGATGGTTAGAGTTGTTAAGCGACTACGATTGTGAGATTCGATATCACCTAGGAAAGGTGAACGTGGTGGCTGATGCCCTGAGCCGAAAGGAAAGAAGTAAGCCACTACGAGTTCAGGCCTTAGTTATGACTATAGGGTTAAATCTTCCTAAGTAGATTTTGAGTGCTCAATCGGAAGCCAAGAAAGAAGAGAACTTCATCAACGAAGATTTGCATGGCATGATTAACAAGTTAGAACCTCGTGCTGACGGAGCATTGTGTTTAAACAATCAAAGCTGGATTCCGTGTTTTGGTGATCTGAGAGCTTTGATTATGCATGAGTCCCATAAGTCAAAGTATTCCATCCATCCTGGATTGGATAAGATGTACCAAGATGTGAAGAAGTTGTATTGGTGGCCCATCATGAAAGCAAAAATTGCCACCTATGTCAGCAAGTGTTTAACGTGTGCTAAGGTTAAGATAGAGTATCAGAAACCGTCTGGTATGTTTGTTCAACCAAAGATCCTACAATGGAAATGGGAGAATATAACAATAGACTTTGTGACTAAGTTGATAAAGATGGCAGCCGGTCAAGACACAATTTGGGTAATCGTTGATCGTCTCACTAAGTTTGCTCATTTCTTGCCTATGCGAGAAGATGACATGTTGGAGAAGTTGACAAGACAATACTTGAAGGAAGTAGTCTCAAGGCATGGAGTGCCACTTTTGATCATCTCTGATCGCGATGGGAGATTTACTTCATATTTTTGGAACTCCCTTAATAAAGCATTAGGTACTCAATTGGATATGCGTACAGCTTACGATCCAGAGACCGATGGTCAGAGTGATAGAACCATTCAGACATTAGAGGACATGTTATGTGCTTGTGTACTCGACTCTAGAAAAGGTTAGGATAGACACTTACCATTAGTAGAATGTTTGTATAACAACAGTTACCATACTAGCATTAAGGCTGCTCCATTTGAGGTGTTGTATGGGCGCAAGTGTCGATCACCTATCTATTGGGCTGAAGTTGGAGATAGTCAGCTCACTGGCCCAGAGATCATCCATGAGACGACTAAGAAAATAGTTCAAATCAAGAGCCGTATTTAAGCTGCCTGTGATCGTCAAAAGAGTTATGCCGACGTGAGAAGGAAACCCCTTGAGTTTTAAGTAAGAGATAAGGTCATGCTGAAAGTATCGTCATGGAAAGGAGTGATACGTTTTCGGTAAACAGGGAAAGCTGAACTCTCGCTATATAGGACCTTTTAAAATCATTGCTAAAGTAGGAATCGTTGCCTATCGACTTAAACTCCTAGAGCAGTTGAGTAGAGTTCATAGTATGTTTCACGTCTCGAAATTGAAGAAATGTATGGCTGATGAACCCCTTGCTATACCGTTGGATGAGATCCAAGTTGACGACAAATTGCACTTCATCGAAGAACCTGTCGAGATTATGGACCGTGAGGTCAAGCGTCTGAAGCAGAGTTGTATTCAGATTGTCAAAGTACGCTGGAACTCTAGGAGAGGTCTTGAGTTCACTTGGGAGCGTGAAGATCAAATGCAAAAGAAGCACCCCCATCTTTTCCCAATTTCTGCACCTGAGGCAGAAACTACGTCATAGCTTTGAGGACAAAGCTCTTTTAATGGGGAAAGGATGTGACACCCCAAAAATTTCTTATCAATAAATTAGCCGTTTCCGTATAGTAGTTTGAATTTTTAATGTTTCGTTTAACTTTTACGTTTAACCGGGAAGTTTTCCCGCTATTTATTTGAGAATCGTCTCCAGGAGCGAACCGGGATACCTAACATTGTAGTATTTTGTCAATAACCACATTTTTATATTTTAAGGCAATATTTAAATTTTTATAATTTTCGGTGATACCGTTATTCGTTTCGTTACTTGCGCGAATCATGTTTTATTTAAACAAAGAGCATATGCATGGAAGGCTTAGAAATTAAATCATGCAAGAGCACTAGCATCATAAAATATTAAAAACTATTTTGGTCCACCTCCCCCCCCCCTCTTGCATGCATGCGTCCAAACCAACACCCCTAAGTAACCAAAGATGCCATTTGAATTCAAATTTAATAAGACAAGATTACAACTATCATTTTTGTCCTAGTTGCATTATGATTGGGAGATCATTTTGGTCCCTCCTCTTTCTTTGTCCCATTCCCACGCACACACATAAACACACTTTTAGTAGGTGAAGTAAACTTTGTATTACTTAAACCATCTTACTTCCACTTTCTCATTCATAAAACACACACACTAGAAATTAAGTTTTCTCTTTTCTTCTTTGCTCCCTTTTGTTCGAACCACCCAAGAAACACACACACACTCATAATTTTCCAATCTTGATTAAAAACCTTTGAAGATATTGTGTTCGTGGTTGATATTTATTGTATTCGGGTTGGTTATAAACAACATTTAGGTTGTTTCTAGTCATCAATCATCCTTTTAAACCACGTCTTTTTGTAAGTCTCTTAATCTTTGAATAACTTGTACTTTCCTAATCATCTTGATGCATACATGCTAGTTGTACAACTTATTTTGTAAGAACAAAGATTTTAAAACTACATAAACCTTAAAAGGTTACATATATATTTCGAAACATATAAAAAGAAATATAAGGAAATTATAATTTTGTGATCGTGGTTATTTTCGTATAATAAAAATGGTATGTTATAGCTTATTATATTCGGCTTATGTTCAAAAGCTTTTGGAAAAGCTTATTTGATTATTTCGAGCTTATTGGGCTTATATTTAGGTTCGGACCGAACTAGAAAAGAAAGGAAAATATTTGTTTAGCTTATTTTGGTTCGACTTATATTTTATTAGCTTATTTTCTAGCTTATTTTGAAAGGACAAATGATAAACTTATTCGTCTTAATAAATAAGCCTGAATATAGCTTATTGGGCTTATAGCCGCGTCCCATAAACAAGCCACACCATGACTATTTTTTGAGCTTATATGGTTCGGCTTATTATACTTGGCTTATTGTGAGCTTATTGATAGCTTATTATTAAGTCGCGTGTTTATTATTTAATTTTTTGCTTATCGGACTATATGGATAAGTAAAACTACATTTTTGGACTTAACGGGCCAAGGCCCAACATAAATACAAAACACCAAGGCATAAAGCTACAGTGTAGCTTATTGAATAAGCTCGTGAATAGCTTATTTAATAGTGAACGACTTAGACGCTATACGTTTAACTCATTTTAGACGTTGGGTATTGCGAATAATAAGAGATTTAATGATGTATATTTTGTAATTATGAAAAGTGAATTGAAAGTGATTTAAAAATGGTTTTAAATAAAGTCTACGACTTTGGAAAACGTGTAAACACGAACGAGTCATGCCGAAATTTTTATAAATTATTATACTTAGTAAATATTAGAAAACGCACATGATTAAACCAGATATACGAGAATTCATTAAAGTGCCGAACAATATATATTTTTATTAATATATATAATATATATTTTTTTACTTAGACATTTATATGTATATAATATTAATATACATACTATTATAACTCTTTTTACTTACGAAAACATTTTTACTATTATACAATCACAAATATTAATTTTTGTAAACATATTATCAAAAGTACACTAGTATATGCTTATGCATTATCCGTAATTCGTTGTTACTCCGAATTAAACCAAAACCATCATTTCATAGGTTGTCTGTGTGAACGATGTTCGTATCGAAATGATTTTATTCTAGACTATTGTTCTTCAATTCACCAATCGAGGTGAGTTCATAGCCCTACTCTTTAACTCGTTTTGGATAATTATTTTATAACTTGGGGTGAGAAACATTGCTTGTTTTTAAAACTGAACACAAGTACTATACGTGAGAAATTCCCCGTTTACGTGTTGCCTAAGTAGCGTTTATACCACTATTGCCCGAATTATCATGAACTGTTAATTTCTTGACCAGAAGACCGGTTAAGGGAGCGCGAGTGAATAAATAGATCTATTGGGACTAATTATCCCTATCCGGGTAAGAAGCACTTACTAGTTCGAGATTTCCAAGGACTAACAGATATATGTCATGTCGAAACTAGTTAGGTGGTCTTTGGTCAGACACCCATAGGGCAAGCCTTTTATAGCCCTATACATGCTATCTTTTAGTATTAGCTTCGGTGTCATGAGCTTAGTGCAACGTAAATGCCTTTTTATGTGAAGTTGTATCTCCTATAACTGTCGTATACGTTTTGATAATCTTGTGGTCCACAATATTGACATTTGAACAAAACCTATGAATTTACCAACTTTATGTTGACGTTTTAAGCATGTTTTTCTCAGGTGCTTAGCATGGATGTCGTTGCTTGATCTATATGAAGTCTAATTGCCCGAACTAGTTTTCCAGATTTCATCTATGTTATCTTAAATACCGCTGTTGAACTTATTTAAGCTTCCACATTTTTAACTTTGAATCTTTTAAATTTGGTCGATGTAAAACTTATTATTATTTTAAATTTATGCAACGGTGTTTATTTTTAAAACGTACCCTTAGAGGTTGTTCTTTATGCTTTATACTTGAGATATTGGATGACGTCACGCCCCCGGACACTAAATCGGACGAGACTCTATTTGGGGGTGTGATAATCAGCTTACCCTATTACTCGTCCTTTGCTTTCCCCTTCTTCTCGACCAATGCATGCGCCGTCTCGCGACCACACAGTCGTCTTGAAAGAGGAGTCATCCGACCAAAAAGAGAGTTAATGTCCCTCCTTATGAGACCAGGCAACAGACCATCAATGTCCTCTCTGTAGAAGCTGGCAGTAGACGACTCACCTACCTCATGGAAACTAGCAGGAACAGTCTTATCCTCAGGCTCAACCGTGTCCTCAACCTCAATCACCTCTTCAGGCTCTGAATTAAAAGCAGGTGGTGGCGGGTTAAAAGGATCCGCCTCTTCATAAGGAAATGTTAACTCTGGCTCATTCTCATCTTCTTTGTCATCTATATCCATATCTTCTTCTTCTTGAGGTTCTTCTTCCTCAAATTCTTCCTCTTCCGGGTCCTCGTCTTCATCTACTAAGACAGGCTCAGGAATAACAGGAACAACATCTGGTAGATTCGGCTCAACTACGGGTAAATATATCCACATGATCGGGAGGAATTACGTTTGCCATGATAATCTAGAAAATATCATATAATACTTATTCAATAGTGTTCCAATAAGAATACTATTATCCAAAATAACAGTTCGCATAAATGCGCAACAAACAAAAATTTACAACTTGAGACATTCTCGTTCAATATATATCTTAAATATACTCCAAACATATATAATAATAATTATTATATAATCACATAACTATCTATGCATACAACACATGCATAAATGTATCAATACATAACAATTTATGCATACAACACATGCATAAACATTCCTTTTTTTCTATATGTAACCACTGGCAACGAGGAGTCTTGGTGTGCGTGTAGAAGCGTTATAGTTTAGGTTTTTAAAAACTCAACCTTGTTTTCTATAACCTTAGGCTCTTGATACCACTCTGTAACACCCCCATTTTTGGATTACGCAGCGGAAATTGAACACTTTAAAATAGATTATAATAGGCACAGTTGTGAGCCATTGGATCAACCATCATAAATCATAATTAATTATAACTAAATAAATAGCTTATAATGGCAATTTTGTAAATAAGTTAAACACAATACCCTTTCTGAAGGTCACATATTCAATGCAGTCAAAAAAATACACATTGACTATTAAATGCAGAATTTGATCGCATTAATTGGTCAAAAATACACATTGACCAACTTTGACTTTATATAAGTGACACATTATTACTGACACATTTTTTTATTTTATTTGTTTTATATATTAGTGACACATTTTCTATATATATTTTCTATATATTAGTGACACATTTTTTCTACAGAATAATTTTTAAAATATTAGTGACACATTCTTTTTTAATTATTTTTCTATATATTAATGACATATTATTAGTGACACATTTCGTTTTTTATTTGTTTTTTATATAATAGTGGCACATTATTAGTAGTAACACACTAAATTTTCTTGATACGTTTATCAACTGATACAAATAATAAACTTATACAAATAATCAAATGATACAAATAATCAACTAATACACATAATCAACTGATACAAATAATAAACATATACAAATAATTAACTGATACAAAATTCTTCTTGCTGGTACAAAACCATTGTACATAGTGTATACATCAAAAAAACAAAAAATAAGTTTGTTAGAAGTATATTAAATTGGATATCTATAGAAAGATAATTAAATTCTCGTCGTGATGGTATATTTTTTTTCGCTTAACGATTTACAGTTTAGAAGATATTTAAGTTTTAAAAATAGGTGAAATAATAAAATTCTTTTAATCTTAACCATTTATTTCTTTTTAGATAGATGGTATGGATGAGTCCTTAGTATCTTAGTCATTTATGGTATCCAAATTATCTAATATAACTCTCATCAATAAATATGAGTTTTATGAGGTATTAATGGTGATGATGTAACGGATGAATAATAAATAAGGGCTAATAAATTGTGTATACAAAATAAGATTACTAGAATACCCTCCATTAAATTAAACTTAATTTGTATTTTCTTTTAAATAAAAAAGACACTTGTTACGTTTTTATTGGTGCCTATTGTTTTACACTTTAAAGTGTCTACCACATGAACGCAATCATATATATATAACTATTACGTATATACAATCATATACTACAATCTCCAAGTGCGACGCAAAACATTTATTTTGACGCACTAACAATAACACAATGTTTACCATAAACTTTCTACTTTTAGAAAGTTGTCGAAAGTAAGGATAATATAATCCGAACTTTATATTTCATCATTAGTTAACTAACATTACGAACCCTTTGATCATTATAAACCATATTCAAAAGTATACGCAAGTTTGACTTTCAAAAGTCAAACTTCGTAGTTGACTTTTACACCAAAAATTACCAATCTTAATTTGGCCGTAAAACGTTCGTTATTAAGAGTTACGCGACGAGCCACCTAACGAAACGTAGCTAAAGGCGAACTCTATCACTTTACATTATCAAAAATAACTTTCAAAAATTTCTCGACACGCTATGGGGCGGTCAAACTTAGTCAACGCAAAACCTTTTAAAATGACATTTTTGACTTAAACCAACTATCAAAACATGTTTAACTAGCCTATTTATATACACTAAAACTATCAAATTTTAATCAATAATCAAACATACTTTTAATAATTTTCTCACTTGAATCCTATAGCATATATCATATAACACGCAATATATAGTCAAAGTAACATTTCGACAAGCTTAAATAGGACACTTACAACAAGCTCGACACAATAGAAATCAGCACAAAATTTCATTTTGGCTCCCCCTTCTGGTTCGACTTCGGACGCAACCCAACAACCAAAACCAAAATCTTTTTCAATCAAACCCACTTTCAATAACACTTATCTAACAACTATAAACACTCCTTTTAGATCAAAACCACATGAACTCAACCCAATTTCTAACTTTCAAAATACCCATTGCATGTATAAGTTTCTTAGTGGGATGTGTAGGTCTTGATACAAGGATTAATAAAATATAATCGGATTGTATTGCATGTCGGAAAATCAAAGATGGTGGTGGTGTGAAGGTGGTGGCCGGTCGTGGTGTTCAAAGGGAGGACAAAGAGATTTTTTTTGTAAAATGTAAAAGTGTGTGTGTGTGTGTCCTTATATAGGAATTAAGTTTGAAATTTTAACACAGATGGTCCCTCCTTCCTTATTATTCTTTTAAAATAAGTACCAAGGTTATTTTTTTGTTTTATAGTCGGCCAAAGAATCGAGTCACACCACATTCGTAAATATTTTTATTCCGTCCCACTAAATTTACTTTAAAACATTTAATAAACGTTAAATCACGTAAACCTCGATTCTTGACACGCTTTTTACAAAAACACGGGGAAAAGCCATAAAATACAAAAATAAAATAATTACGCTCTCGGAGCGACGATATAATTTTTTCTAACTTTCTCAGATGCTAAAAACAAATAGAAACTCAATCACGGCTTATAATTTCCCAATAAATAGAAATTTTCACCAAACCTCATATAGCATAAACGACTAAAATTAATTATGTAGTAAATTAATTATCATAGCTCGGGATAAACATTGACCTGAAACTCGGGTTGTTACAACACCACCCCTAGTTATTCCTCTCGGTGTTGAAGAAGCTGACCATGACATTGAAGTTGCACACATGGATAATAATCCCTTTGTTGAATATCTAATTCCAGGACCGAGTTTTGAAGAATCCTCTACTCAGGTTGTTATTCCAAATCATGTGCACTTAATTAATCAACCACCCGAACATATAAACAGATGGACCAAAGATCACCCGATTAACAATGTTATTGGCGATCCTTCTAGACCAGTTTCCACTCAACAAAAACTACAAGATGAAGCCTTATTCTGCTATTTCGATGCTTTCCTTTCTTCTGTTAAACCCAAGAGTTATAAAGACGCATTTACAGAATCCTGCTAGATTGAAGCCATGCAAGGAGAACTCAATGAGTTTGAACGTCTTTGAAGTTTGAGAGCTGGTACCTCGCCCGGATTGTGTTATAATTATTACCTTGAAGTGGATATACAAGGTGAAACTAGACGAACTAGGTGGTGTGTTGAAAAATAAGGCTCGTTTGGTAGCGAGGGGATATTGTCAGGAAGAAGGCATAGACTTTGAGGAATCTTTTGCTCCAGTTGCTCGACTTGAGTCCATCTGTATCTTTATTGCATTCGCTGCTCATATGAACATGGTCGTCTACCATATGGATGTGAAGACCGTGTTCTTGAATGGCATTCTGCGTGAGGAGGTCTATGTTAGCCAACTGGATGGGTTTGTAGATCCATAGAATCCTAATCACAAGTATAAGCTAAAGAAGGCTCTTTATGGGTTGAAACAAGCTCCACGTGCTTGGTATGATTTGTTCTCATCATTTCTACTCTCCCAGAAGTTCACCAAAGGCACTATCAGTCCATCATTGTTCATCAGACGTGAAGGCAAGGACATATTTTATTGTACACATTTATGTTGATGATATTATCTTGCTTCCACTAAAACCTGATCTTGTGAAACGATTTTCCAAAATTAATTGTTGTTCAAAATTCCAGATGTCAATGATGGGCAAACTATCATTTTTCTTAGGACTACAGATTTCTTAGAATTGTAGAGGCATCTTATTAACTCATTCAAAATATGCTCTAGAATCTCTTAAAAAATATGGTATGAAAACATGTGAACCAACGGATACTCCAATGGTGAAGAAATCTAAACTGGATGAAGATCCACAAGAGAAAGCCGTTGATCCTACACGTTATCGTGGAATGATTGGCACCCTTATGTATCTTACAGCCAATAGACCTGGCCTTGTATTTGTTGTGTGTATGTGTGCCTGGTATCAGTCAAAGCCTACCGAAAAGCACTTACATAAGGTTAAGTGAATCTTTCGATACATAAGAGGAACCATTAATATGGGTCTATGGTATTCGAAGGATTCTTGCATTGCTCTAACATCTTTTGTACATGCTGACCATGCGGGTTGCTAAGATACCAGAAAAAGTATGTCTGCAAGTATGCAGCTATTAGGTGATAGATTGGTGAGCTGGTCGTCAAAGAAACAAAAGAGCACCGCCATATCTAGTACAAAAGCTGAATACATTGCCTTGTCAAGATGTTATGCTCAAATACTTTGGATGCGATCACAATTGACTGACTATGGCCTTGTGTTCAACAAGATACCTCTGTACTGCGATAATAAAAGTATCATTGCTTTATGTTGCAACAACGTCCAACACTCTCGATCTAAGCATATAAACATCAGACATCACTTTATCAAGGAGCAAGTGGAGAACGGGGTGGTTGAGCTGTATTTTGTCAGAATAGAGTATCAACTGGCAAACATCTTCATCAAGCCTTTAGCATGAGAACGACTGGAATTTCTCATCCAAAAAACTTTGAATGCAAAGCATGTCCCTAGAGACTTTGAAAAAGCTGGCAGACGAAGAGGAAGAGTAATGGTGGTACTCTCTTCACATATCCTCTGTATCATATGTATATAAGAAAATTAGAAAAACCCAAAAAGATTTTTCCTTTTATATAAACTTTTTTCAAAAATGAGAGAAATAGTCAAATTCTTTCAAAAATGATTTTTTTTCAAAAAGTCAACTCAAAATAAATGGTAAAAGGTTTTTCAATAACGGATTATCAATTAAAGGGGAGTAATGTATTTATAACTCAATTAGGCATAAAATGTTATTGAATTTAACCTTTAAGGGGCAAAATGGCAAAATATAGGACTTAAGATCTAAGCTTACAACTTTAGGGGCTTTATGTGCCATTTCTATAACTTAGTAAGTCTTAGTCATAAGTTTAAAAAGAAAATAGAAAAGGATATAAATTACAAGGACCATTTCTGCCATTTTCCAAACTTGGCCAGTTAGTATACTAGTTCAACACATTTCGCACACATATTCATAATCACAAATCCAAACACCCCCAAACTCTCTCACGTAATATTTTGCTTCCTTCATAATCGAAAATTCAAACTTGGTTTCAAGGCAAAAGGTTATCATCTACTCATTCATAGTTCATTCCTCATCATCTAGGTAAAACAAATTAGCTTAATTATCCTTTTATCACTCTTAATCACTTAAAAACAAATTAGGGTTCATAATTTAAAAGTTGAGTTTTATGCTAATTGAATGAGGGGTTTTGTGCGACTAAGGTGCGTTTGAAACAGTTTTAGGTATCTCAAACATTTACGTGAGATATGTTGATTTTTGTGTTATGAATAAAGCGAAACATGAGTTTGTGGTAGATTAGATGTGGGTTTGTTTTAAGTAGCCTCTTATGAGTGTCCTTGTGCTATTAGAACATCCTTGTGCCTCCTAAATGCTCTTTTACTTGGAAAAGTTTAAATTTAGGGCGTTAGTATAATAAGAATGGCAATAAGTTTGCTCACAGGGTATGAAATGTGTTTGCAAACTGATATAGACCCTAAGTTCTTATTATATGTCCTTTAAATAGTCTTTATAATGTTTGTCATGTGCTTCTCTCCTATGTGTGCTCGAATTTTGATTAGCATGCTCAAAATGTTGTTTAAATCTTGTGGTTTGTGCAACTGTGAGATTCTTGATTGATTTGTAATGTTTGTTAGAATTGCTTAGTGGTTTTATATTGGTAAAACCTGGGTTAAGTTTTTTTTAATGAAGCGAAACATGAAAGGTTTGATAGAAGGGAAACATGTTTGGCTTGAATGAAGCGAAACATGTTTGGCTTGAATGAAGCGAAACATGTTTTCAAGCGAAACATGTTCCACTTATTCTAAGCGAAGCATGTTTGCATTGTTCTGAGTGAAACATGTTTGAGCAAAACATGTCTCACCTTGTTTGAGTGAAACATGTTAGAAGAGAAACATGTACAGGTACATATTCTAAGCGAAATATGACATAATTACAAAAAGAAACTCTGCCGAAATTTTTTAAAATTTGTGTAATACTTGCTTATGGTGCCATGTTTTATAACTTGCTATGCTTGAATGTTCATTATTTGCTCTCTGATTGAATGTGTGTCCCTTAAGTCCTTGGAAATGTATTGATGACTTTTTCTGATTGACTTTGACAATTGATTTTTTTTTTTTTTTTTTCTTTTTTTTTTTTTTTTTTTTTTTCACCTTAGTTGACTTGTTCATAGAGTGTAGTAATTTTGTCACATTTGCATGAAGCCTAATTATAGATTAATCATATCACCAAGGATAACCAAGATAATTAGTGAAATATATTTGTTGTGTATATAAACTGTATTGGTTATTTCTTAAGCAGAATCATGAATCCTTAAGAAACACAACAAGTTGTTTTGCCTCGTGCATGGAAAAATGGTTCCATTAACTAAGAGAGCGTTAAGGTTTAGCTCTACCAATGTTAGACTGGTGAAACCACGTGCCACAGAAGGAAGTGATCATTTCAATGGTCATTGATCTTATCAAGAACTCCTCATGCTTCAAGGCTTTCACTATCTCTGCAGATTGTCAAGTAAATATTTTATGCAGTAGTTCTGGTACTTTATCAAGAAGGTTCAAGGCACAGATTCTTATGAATTCCTCTTAGCCAACAAGAAGTGTGTGGTCAATGCTAATGTCTTCAGGATGATCCTTGATATCTGTCCAAGAGTGAAAGGTGAAAACTTTACTAATGTACCAGATGATGATACTACACTTGCTTTTCTCATTAAGCTTGGATACAAAGGTCCACTTATCACAAGCACACCAACATGTTTGTGGATCACATGCATCAGCCATGGAGAACTCTGGCAACAATAATCAATAAGTGTCTCTCTAGAAAGACAGCAAGCAATGACAAACTTAGAAAGTCCAAAATTGACATACTATGAGGCATGTTCTACAAAGAGGATGTCGACTATCCTGAGTTGATTTGGGAAGATCTTGCTTTCCAGATTGATCACAGGAAGGAGAAGAGATCAAGACGTGAAAACATGCCATTCTCCCAATTTACCAAAATCATCATCAATCACTTCCCCAAGCAACACAAGTCTCTCTCCAACCTCAAATACCAACACTATCATATAATCAAGGATGATTGTATTGTAAGCCGACTCAAGTTTGTTAGAATAGGAGAAGACTATCAGGAATATAGACGTGCTATTCCTAAAGTGATGCTAAATGATGCAATCAAGCAGTCAGAGTCTTACCAGATGTTCACAAGTCATTCATTGGTTAGATTCCCCAAAGAATGAGCAGAGGAAAAGGTTCATTAAAGAAAGATGTTTGCTGATGACTCTCAGGAAATGTTGATGTATCTGAATGAATCATGAACCTAATACATGATAACCAGTTAAGAGAAAGACTTGTCTGTGTTGTAGAGTGGCGCAAGAAGAAAGTCACATTTTTTGTTAATGACAACATTATTACTGATGATCCAGACGTTGCTTTGGAGTTAGGTAAATCTATTAGCTTAACTGAAGCAGAAGAAGCAAAAAGCTAGAAGGAAGAGTTCCATGCAACTACTCATGCAAGGATTGTGGCTGTTGTCTATGCTAAAAAGGAAGTCTGCTTGGTGGCCTGTAGTTCGGGATGTGGTTTCACTGGCTTGTCTCGCCTAAGGGGACCTTCCAAAGCCATAACCAACCCCCACCTTTAACAGCCTAAGCTCAAAGGTACTTAATCCTTAACTCTTGCTAAAAAAGAGGTTGCATACATTATGCAAGCTCTTAAAGAAAGTAAAAAGACCAGCAAGAGACAGCCAGGTACTGGAGGCTCAAATGAAGGAACTGGTACTATACCAGAGGTTTCTGATGAGTCTCACAATCGTCTCTCCTTACCTAGTGAAGGAACTGCGTACGCTAAACTAGGGGGTTCCGCATGAGTGAGGGATAAATGAATTATAACTGAAGAAAATGTTATTCTTTAGTAGGGTTCAGAACAAGAAAGTGAATACTCAGAAGAAGACCACCTTGGTGGCGAAGAGAAGGATGATAAAGATGATGATGCGAATGATGAAGGCGATGATTATATCAGTGATAATCAAGATGCTGATGATGAAGATGCTGAAACTGAATCTGATGAAGATGAAATCTATAAGTAAAAGATTTGTGTGCGTAAAGATGAGGATGAAGAGATGTTAAATGCTAAAGTTGAATATTCCGAAAAAGGTGATGCAAAAGTATCTAATGCGGCCAAGGCAGATGCTGAAAAGACTGAAGAAGTAAAGGATGATTCTAAGAAAGCTGAACTTCCTCCAACAAGTTCCAGCTTATCTATATCTTCAGGTTTTGGTGACCAATTTCTTAAACTTTCTTCTGATTCTTCTTTAGTTAGTACTGTTAAGGATACTACATATGTAGAGATCAACTCATTATTGGAAGTTAAGATCTAGTCTGAAGTTCCACATATCCAATCTCCATCCATGCTTAGAGTACCAGTGTCTGTGATTTCTAAGCCTTTAGTTCTCACATCAGTACAAGAATCTCCTTCAATAGCTATTGTAACAACTCTACCTCCTCTATCTGTCTCCACCACACCACCTATACCTCAACAAACAACAACACCGATTCCCACACCACCAATCACAACCGATGCTCTAACAATCACCACTGTTGTTTCTGAATCTGATGCACTCTCTGCTATTTATCTAAGAGTTGCTAAATTAGAAAAAGAAGTGTCTGAACTTAAGAAAATAGATCTCTCTGTTGAAGCTCTTGCTGCTCTCAAGACACAAGTTCCATATTTTGTGATAATTATTAATTAGATCTAATGTTTGGGGATGTCTTTCAAAAGGCAACTGCAGAAACACACAGCATATCTTATTTAGAAATATTATCTGCAGCAAATTCCTGAGTTACCCAAGAATCAGACACCAACATTTGATCTAGAACAAAAATCTGAGAAAAGTCCTTTAGAGATTCTCAAGATTAAAAAGGAACAAGCTGAGAAGCAAAAAGATGCCTGAAGTTTACTATCTAGTATATAGGATCAAGGAGGATCTCAAAGAGTACTTGATCAGAAAAGCAACTACTCTACCAGACATGCATGCAAATAAGTCCCCCCCCCCTTCAACAGAATATACACTGCATAAATCATAGATTGTACCATGCTCACATGGAAGCCTTGATAGAGGATGAAAATGTTATGGATAAGGGAGTTGTTGACACAGTCAAAGACTATAAGAGAAGCATGATGATGATAAAGATGATGATGTTGAAGACCCTCCAGCTAGACCAAACCAGGGTAAGAAGACAAAGAGGAGAAGAACCAAGGAGTCAGAGTCTTCCAAGATGCCCATCCACCACCAAGGAAACCCCTAAAGGTAAAGCTCCAACTAAAGGCTCTAAAACTGGTAAGTCTGCTTCTACAAAGGAACCATTTTGATCCCACTTTAATAGATCAAATTCCTTAAAAGCTTGTTTAAGGTTTAGTTATATTATATAAATCTAACACAACTATAGTAGAAGCTTTGAATGTATTAAAGATTATGTAGAATCTAATCTTTAATATTAAGAAGAACTATCAATGAAACAGTAATAACTAAGAACATATATTTAAATACCAACTATAAGCATCCATTGATTTTTAATACGAATAATCTTAATAGTATTGTAGGGTCTCAAAAACCTATAAACCTATGATATTTTATCATGAATGACTAATTTTTATACTTTATTGTGTTGCGGTATTTCAATCTCTCCTATGCACAATAGGACCTCCCTTTCTATACTCAAATGTGTCCTAAAAGGCTTTACATATTTCCTAAGTAATCATAATCTTCTAAACAAAATCAAATACTATACATATTTCTTTTTACCAAATTATCTCTCATACAAATCACATATAGCCCCTGTATAACAACTAGCGGCTACGAACTTCATTCACATAGCACCATTAACTCCTTCAGCTAACATTTAAATTTGTACTAGCCAGTAGTAACCTTTTGTACTTATAGTAGTATACTACTTAGCAGATTTTTCTTCTATGTCTCTCTGAGCTAGTCTTTAACACTTCCATCTAGCACATTGTAGGTAACTCTTCAAGCCAGTTTTAACATTCAAAGCCAGCAGTACTTGTTGCTACTAGCTAGTATAGTAACTTTACACTAGCAGTATTAACATCAATAAGAGCAGCAATAATACTAGCAGTATTAAGAAAGCTTTTAATACCAACAATCCTCTCCTAAAGTTGAGTATTCTTTTATTCTTATATTCATCAAGTTTCTTCATTTAAAGCCCCCCTCTCCATAAAAAAACACCAAGGAGGATGCTTCCCAAACCCCTTCATTGATTCTTAAGCTGTTTTGTGAGAAGTTTAAGAAGCTGATATGCCCATCTTCTCCCCCCCATTAAAATAATCAACCTGAAGCTTCTTGGTTCAGCATTATCTGTTTAATTGCTAGGTGGTGTCCCCCCCAACCCCCCCCCCCCCCCCCCCCCCCCCCCCCCCCCCCCCCAAGGGCGACCCCCCTATACTCTTTTACTCCCCCTCCAAGCATGTAAATCATTCCAGACTTGCAACTCAAGCAATGCCCAATCCACATGAGTCAAATACAGCCTTCCAACTCAAAAAATTTGTACCTTTTTTGCCAATCTTCCAGATTTCATCCTTCTTACATGTGGTTTCAACATTGTTTTAAAATGATTCCATAATACCAACTCAAGTCTTTTCATTGGTCTTGTTGATCCATATTTAGCCTTTTACAGCCTTGTAATGATCTTTCTTAATCTTCCCTGGTAAAACTTTTAAGCATTTGACTAAAGACCATGTACATTTGAGAAACTTTTTCAACAGCTCCTCCTATTTAATTAATGCTTTTCTTTCCTTTTTGTGGATCTTCCAGTAACAATACATCTGGAGACTTATTAGCTAATGGTACTACTAGCATAATCAATTGAACCTTCTTCTTCATCTGGAATATAGCTTTATCCTCATCCACCTTAATGACCCTTCTTAGTACTCTCTTGTTTCTAACTCTTATTCGACGCTCTCTTTGAACTACCTTACCAACTTAGTTATAAAATACCAACTAACATGATATTACCCTTATGAAAGCTTTGTCAAACAATTATTTGATAGAAATCAAAGTCTTTAGATTTTAAGTCTTTGTGCTTCCAACTCCTTTCCATTTTCTTAGGTAAGTATATAATGAGTTTCTTCTGTTGAGTTTTGTTGCGGTTTGATTCCTCTTCTACCTCTGCGCTTTTAGCTGCATAGTGTTTTTTCTTTGCTCGGGATTTCTTTAAACAATATGGCTTTTTCTTAAATTATGAACTGCTCTTGTTACTTAGAGCTTGCCACGTCTTTCAGCCCCTGCCCCTAAACTGGTATATAAAGCATCATACTTTCTCTTGAAGTAATACACAAGACCAATATTGCTTCATCAATATTTTCTTATTTAGCCTTTCTGGCAATTCACTTTCACCTCTTCATCAATTATACCTACTGTGATAATTTAAGGTGCAATCTTTTATCAAAGCTTGAGATGATCTTTCTTTCTTCATATTGGCTTATCAGGTTTACCAATACTTCTTCTTCCTTTATCTTGGAGATAGACCTTTGATTCTGCATTGCCATGTGAAAATATAGGTGTTGTTGATTCCACCTGGTTCTCTAACAACAATTCCCTTTAGCTTTGGGGCGATTTTATGCTCTTTAGGTACAGCCGAGCCTTTGAGCCAAAGTAACTTCTTTAGTTAGCATTGTAACAGTTGTTGACACTAGGCCAGTACTAGTACTAACTTGAGCGCATTTTCGAACTATTTCAACAACCATTTTCATTTTTTGCCCCTGCAACAAACACTTCTTTCACCATTTAAAGTATGCTAATCCAAACTTCTCATTACTCTGAATACTCTCTTGAACAATTAACCTGGGTAATGTTTCATCAGCAACCAATAGTATTAATCCTCCCCCTTGTTTGGATGCATCCTCAATAAATCTTCTTCTTCACCAGAGGTTTTCTACCACTAGCTGTCAAACCAACTTTTTATAACCATTTTACAGGCCCCATGATGTTCTTTTGACCTCTTTTTTTGTTTTTTTTAAGTTCTTGAACACTCCTTTTCAAAATAGCAATCTCATTAGCTTGAGAGGGTTCTTTGTTTCTCTAAATCAAGAACCTTCTTTTGATAAATTGGTACATTAGTTCCATCAATTACTTGAGTTTAAGATGTATCCTATCACTTCAAATTGTGTTAACTCTTGTGAGAAGTAAATCAATTGCGAAAGTTTAGATAATTTCTAAACCCTAGTCTTGAGGAATTGCTATCCCTGTGGTTTCTTTGCGCCTGGGACCACCACCTAAAGTAGTTCTTAGGGAACTAGATTCATTAGGTGTTGCCTTGCAGCCCTCACCAAACTGTCACCCAACTCCTTATGGACAACCTCATCTGCCTACAGGCTTTTAGCTAGGACCAATAGGCTCTATGAAGGTACCTGAGTGTCCTTTTCTTGTAGGATTCCTAGGTTTTTGAGTCTCTCTTTGAGGTTGAGTGGATGATTCCAAAAATAGTGGGGTGTGTGATGGGGATCAGTGGGACATTGCTGAACCTTCCCCCAATTCAGATTAGTTTTGTATCCACCTTTATTGGAAAAGCATAAGGTGTTACTTCTATACCTAGAAAAACACTTTGCCTACCCTACGTCCATATTTCCAAATATCTTTCTTTCGTGTGAGAGTGGTATCATCATAATTTCTCTTTGTAAGTTGAAACTTCAGGCCAAGTTGTGATTCAAATCTGTCGTACGAACTCTTGGATTCATCAAATATTTCCCAGATATAATTATCCAAAGTTTCTAACCCTACTTTCAAATAATGGGTACTTTGAAAAGTTGTACTTACTGATTTGTTGCATAAGCCAGATAATAGAGACGCCTAGTGCTACTAAACTCTTTCCATGCCAGTTAGTCTTTGCACTCTAGACCTTGTAAAATAGTCAAGAATCATAACAATTTCATTGTGGAAGGAGAAGAATGGCTTATAATAAAGTGAGTTTTTGTGAATCTTCTCATACCTCATCCTTGTAAGTTCTTCAAAAATGATAGAGTTTGGTAAACAATCAATACCTTTAACATCTTCTAGTTGAAGCTCTCTTCTAACAGTTGATTCAGTGACAATTATCTTCTTACCATCAACTAGGGCATGTAACTGAACTTCCCCATTAATAGGTTTTGGCCATTTAACAGCTCAGACCAAAAACTCTGTTCTACTGCACGAAATGTATAAAGTAGGATTGATCGTTAGCTGCACTACTTTATAGGGAGTGTGCATTCAGAAAATCCCAATTTGTTAAATACCTTAACTTTCTGTGGGTTTAGACAAAAATGCAACCATATTGTGAGTATCTACAAACTTTAGATTTTCCATTTGTGTTGGGTTTTGATAATGGATGATAAAATTAAGTTAGGGTTTGTGATTAGAGAGTATATGAAAGATTGAAATCGATTAAATGATTGATTGAAACCCTTAATTGAAGTATTTATGAAAATACCCTCAACAGCATTAACGTTCATATGGCAGTATTAAGTTATTCCTAGCAGCATTAACTTTCAACCAGCTTGTATAGGAGCCATTAGTAAGTAAGTGAGCCATACAGTAGTAACTCAGCCACCCACCCCCTCCCCCCCCCTCACCCCCCCCCCCCCCCCCCCTCGTTCATGCTCTTTGCCGATTAACTTACAAACAGTATTAGTAAGTTATGCCAAGCAAGCATTAAATTTGAGTCACCTGCATTAACTCCCAATTCTATTCTAAACAGCCTTTTCACATTATCATTTTAAAACTTTTCTTTGCTTTATCTCTGCAAAATCGTTAGTCCAAAAACCAAGAAAGCTCAATGCGCATAGCAATTTTCACAATTTATCACTGTATTAATCCTATACCTAGCATAGTATTAAGTATAACTAACAGTTGTAACTCAGCCTAGTATTATTAAGTATAATCCCCCACAGCTAGTACTAATTATACTTTGACAATACAGAAACTTTCTAATGACATGAATAACAGTACTAATTTCATACATAACTCTACAAAAAGAGTTAAAGACTTTATAGATTCATCATTCTATTACTAAACAATCAAATATAGCAAATGTAATTCACATCAAAAGCCTTTCTGTATAAGCAAATCTGCCCAACATTCTTGTTAGTATGGATTTTGTCCATTTTAATAAATTTATTTTCATTGACAATCTCTTATAAAAAGATGGTATGTTCTCTATTTGCTTTGTTTTTTAATGAAAAATAGGATTTTCTTATATGAAATAGTACTGTTATTGTCAATAAAGATTCTTTGGTATGCATAAATATTGCTACCCATAATCAAGTAGTAGATTCTGATTAAGCACATTGTCCTACAGCAACTTGAAGACAGCTACATACTCAACTTTACTTATTGTGGAATTTGCATAACCACTGTCTGTTTCTTGCCACTGCCATGATATCTGATCTAAAATCCAAGGAATTGGAAACCTTTTGTTGCTAGACTCCCTATCTAAGCTTGCTCTAGCTATTAATCTTCAGTGTATCGCTCACACAAATCAAAAGGAAGAATCTTTTAGATACCAAAGGCGCAATTTTGGTTTTGACACTTTTAAGTACATAAAAATCCATTTTCATAGCATAAAAGGTGTTGAAACCTTTGGATTGAATTGGTATCTCCAGCACTAGGCACACACCAAAAAAATGCCCCAAAATATTAATGTCAGGTCTTTTAAAGATGTAAGTTACATATTGAACCATTAATTGACCTTATTAATACATCATGAATCATCTACTTCTTCGCCATCTTTTCTTGTGTAGGGACCCTTTTGATCACGCTTCTCCATTGGTGTGCTTGCAGTCTTGACTTACTAGTCAAACCATAACTTCTTTTAAAATTTCAACAACATATTATTTGACTAATAAATATGCCATAACTTCTTCTGCTGCACTTGTTAATCACAAGCAATGAATGCTAGTCTCTAACCATAGAACTCATCTGAAATTTCTCATGCCATCAATAGTTCTCAAAATGCCTTGCCATAGCTCCATTATTTGTTGAACCAAAGTGATATAATCTACTAAAACCTGGAGACCGTTAAAAATATCACTTTGTGCCTTTTGATGAATAAGCGCTTTGTTAATTTCCCCTCTTTAAAACCACTTTGCTTATAAAGATATGTTGACAAAGGTTTCATAGAAAGCCTCTATGAGCTTGATGTTAGTTTCATACAGTGCTTTTTCAACTTATATACTCTCTTATAAGGAAAGTATAGATCTTCAAATTACGGCTGTGGGGTTTGACTTACATACACCTCTTCTTCAATCTTCCCATAGAGAATAGCACTTTTTTCATCCATTTGGTATACACCATCAAAATCTTCTTAAATGAAGCATAAGAATAAAATTGAGCCTAATTGCTTCAATTCTCTGCCCATAATGAGCAAAGACTTCATCATAGTCAATCCCTTTACTTTTTTTTTATTCTTGTGTGTACCCTTGAGCAGCCAATCTTGCTTTAATTTCTCTAAATCTACAATACCCATTTCATTCCATTTTTTTCCTAAAACCACATCTTAGTGCCCTATAGCCCTTTTTTCTATATTAGTAAATCCACTAAGTCCAAATCTTATTGTAACTTTGAATTGTAGAAGCTCTTCATGCACATAGCCCCAGCCCATTATACAGCTTGGATCCTTCAATGCACTGATGAATTACCTTTTGGGTTTTTATTGTGAATAAAAGCAAGCAAACATAGCAATTTTTAAAGGTTTTTATGGTTCTGTTCTTTGTTAATCGTACTAACAAACCCATGTTCCTTCAAATTACTGTTGACATATTTCTTCGGTTTGCTGTAGTGATTGCCAAATCTCCAATCACTTGATCAAGAGGTGATTCTTATGAATTCTTGTAGTTAGAATAGGATCTGATTGGATTGTTGTATCCAAATTGTTTATGTCTAGCCATTACACGATATTTCATTATCTCTTCTGATCTCAAATAGCTATAATTTCCAACAGCTGGCATATCTGGATCAAGCGAAGTCATTGACTTATTTTTCCACCAACTGCATTAACTTCATTTTGTACTTGCCTGCACTTAACATTGTTAGTGATCCTAACATTATCTTCCTTATCTTGTTCATTACATTCACTATCTTTTCTTGGATCTTCCATCAACCATTCTTTCATCATCACTGAAGGTTTGGATACCATCATCATGAGACTCTTTGGATTTTGGGAAATTGGATGGTTATTTGCCAGACTCCTAATGGTAGCACAAATGTAAATCTTTCACATGATTATGTCTCATTTCTTAGCTTGATCCTGCATTATCTTGCTTTTTATACCTAGCATAACATCATTAAACTTCTGTACTTACAACAATTGGCTCAATAATTTCTTCTATTCTTGTTAATGCATCAATATCAAATAGCCATTCTGCAGTCCAACTACCAAAATTAGGTGTTTACTCTCACTGAACCTAATATGCCAGTTTTCTTTCCACTATCCGTCCCTGTTCTACTATTGAATACTCTAATAAGGCTTAACTATTCAAAGATTATCCAACAAAGTAATCCAACTTCATCGGCCTTACCAATTAAATTTGCAATATAGTTGGTTCTTATGGTTTTAAAAATGTGTAACAAGACAATTCCAAAATGGTCTCATTAAAACTATAAGTTCGCGTGTTCTACCATGAAAAAGTTCATTACGCGGCGTCTTTGCTTATGAGGCTAGAACTACCTAACACATCTATTTTGTACATTAGCAAGCTCTTCTATTAAATGCTTCTTGCCCAAAATGATAGTTGGCCAACTCTTAGAATCAGCTAACATAGTCCTAGCAGCCTCAATTAGTGTCCTATTCCTCCTCTTAGCAACTCCATTTTGTTGAGGAGTTCTAGCTACACTAAATTGTCTCAAAATACCCTTCATTTCACAAAACTGATTCATTTCTCTGTTTTTGCACTCAGTTCCCCATTATCACATATAATTACATTTAACATTGTGATCTTCTAGGATTTGCTACCCAGTTATAAAGGAACCTTAATAATGCCACTAGTTCATCCTTAGTAGCTAGAAAGAATACCCATGTTAAACCTACAGTAATATCTGTGGACAAACTGGGCCAATACATTTTCTTCCATATGGAATGTTACTAATGTTGCCGACACACCCCCCATTCGAACCTAACCTCCACCACTTCCCCTTCTCCGAACAAGTCCATATGCCACAAATGTAATAGGAAGTCTGCAATCATTAAGTTCTCTGTTTTGTGAACCTTACAAGAGGCTTTGTGCTGCCTTTCCCTTTTGTAAAAGCCCAACACAGGTTTCATCATTTTCAAAAAAGTTTGGAAGGTAATTCTCTTACAAGATTTCCTTTATCCAATTTATTCCTGCGTTTTAAAAGTTAAGTGACCCAGCCTTCTATGCCAAAAGTTTAGTTTCATTAGATGTGGTTTTGCAAAAAAGGGCAAGTTAAACCGCACTTTAGGAACTTATTTTCTTAATCAACACTATACATATTATTTTTTCTTGGAACTTATGTTAAAAATTTTCTTTCATCAATATAACTTATAAAGTTTGAGATTAATACTAATATCACTTGCACCGATTTAGTGTCATTAAAAAGAACACTATTCTTTTTATCACACATTGCTTGTGCAGACACTTAAAGAGAGATTAAGCTTTTTAACTTCTCTCATAAAATACACTATTTTCATAAATCTAGCAATTACTAGTTTTAATAGTACATTTTTTTGTGATTTTTCACCCTTCTCTTTGGGGTTCCCTCTTAAAGTAACTAACTATCTACATCTATAATCTTCATAGTCTGTAAGATAGGACATGTTCCCTGTCATGTGCCTTGAGCATCCACTATCAATCACTCCTTGATCCTGTAAATCTATTTGTGGATTGCCCTGCACATTAGATATTTGAAATTATCAGTTTATTTTGGGGACCCAAGCCATCACTGACTTAGATCTGCTTGTGACATCATTTATAATCAAACTTTTTTTAGGGTGATTGATACACTGTTGTTTTTAGAAACATGGTTTAAAACTTTAGTCTTTGGTTTCCAAACCCAACAAGCTGAGGCCTTAAAACATTAACATTATTTCCCTGTAAAGCCAAATAACTTACTGTTTTTGGCTCCAGCATTATTAATTTTTTTACCCATAACAGTTTAACCCTTTGATCATAATTATTAATCGTTTTTAAATGTGGTGTTCTTAATGAATAGGGCTCTCCTTAACAGTTAAAATCGTGCTATTTTAGAAAGATATGACATTGGTCTAGCAACATTCACTGTTGTTTTTGACTTACAGTGAGCAGCAAGTATTAAATTGTCTAGCAGATATAAACTGATACTGCTTTCTTAGAAATATTTTGATCTAGCCCGGTAATTAATTGATACTAAGCCAGTAACTTCATAGTACTTTCTTGGAACTAAGTTCTTTTTAGCCACAGGGGTGAGTCTTTTAGCAATAATTTTGATGATTACCCTTTGAGATATTGTTCCAACAGGTTTTACACATCCTTTGATTTTGTAACTATTTTTTGATGGTAATTTGCAATTAGCTTGCAATCCATGATCAAAGCTTCCCACACACATGACCATGCCTTATTCAAATATCTCAAAATTGGCTTCTTCGTTTTTGAGAAATCATATTGTTCCAATTTCTTGGATTGCCCTCCTTGGATTGTGTGTTGTTTTGCCTATGTTTCTCAACTTGTTTAACAATTTTCCTAGCAGTTTTCTCTTGTTGCTTAGGTTTGACAAACTCTATCTTAGCAATACTAGGCTTAACTGTTTTCTTCTCAGTTTTAGGTTGAGACACATTTTCTCCTCAATATCTGACACACATATCTTCTATATAATTAGGGAATCATCAGACTTCCTAACTACCTTAGACACTTCTTCATCAGACTTTCTGTTCTCAACTACAGGCTTATTTAACAAACTCATCTAAACTACGTTAAAGACCAAATCAGGTGTTGGGGGCCATGAAATTTCTGTGTAGGGATGGTGCGAATACCATTATATTTTTCATAGCCTAAACCTTTTTTGCAATTGTCAACTATCTGATACTCTATGAGTTTGTCTAAACTTTTAGATGCATTTTCAAAATTTATCATACATTAAAGATTATTTGAATGATGCTATCTTTTTCTCGCCATCTCGTTTGAATTTTTTCAAGCTTCTTCCTAAGCATCTCTAATAGTTATTATTGTCTAGGTAGAAAATCCCATTTGCTTGAGGATAAGCAAATTCCAAGTGTAGGGGTATTTGATGAGGTGTCATTTATACACTTTTTCAGGGTCGTTTAACCCTCTAAAACGTGCATTTATGCCCAAAATAGGTACTTAATCATTCCTTTTCAGGTATTTAGCATTTGGAAGGCATTTGGAGGAAATACGCGTGACTTGGGCTCATTTGGATAAGAAACGGACAAGACTGTGGACCTACACCAACATCTCTCAAGATTATGTTCTCAGCGGCTAGAGACGACGTCACCAGTTCTACACGACGTCGTCATAACCCACTTCGTGACGGTGTCACAACATTTTTTGACGGAGTCAGCTCACACGACCCAGCCCAAGATCTAGAATATTCTCTTTCACGATGGCTTCACGATTCCAACGCGACGCCGTCGCAGTGATTTATCTATATATACAAATCTGTTTTTAGGGTTTTAAGTGTGTAACTTTAGAGTAAAAAAGGGAGATGAACCCTAGTTCGTTTGGCAGCATATTACAACGATTTTAGGGCCTCAAAACCCTATTGGAATTCCTTCACTTCATGTTTTAATCAAGTAAGATTATCTTAATCATTCAATATGTCATGTTGTTTGATTCATTATTATTCTTGCTTTATCTTTAACATGCTTGGCAAAACTCCCTATCGTGTTCGTTTATGATTGTATGAAACCTAGAATATAGATCTTAGTGATGTTGCTTCTTGTGATGGATGTGCATGTTAGGCTTTAGAAAACCAGCTTTTGTTTGTATCGTTGTTGATATGTCTAGGGAAACATGATTGTGTAGAAAGGATACCATCGGGTAACAGTCTTTATACTAACCTGCCCCTAATATGTTTGATCCACTCTTAATATATTCACATGCATTTAATAATACTCTTTATGGCCTTGTAATAGTCTCCATACTATCCCTTTTACTTGCCGCGTTCATAACGGACTATCAAAATAGGACTTCGGGTTCGTGTAAATATTCGATCATGCTATACGGAAATAATTACATAAATCCATCAAAAGTGTGACAATTCAACAACACTAAGAGAAGCAATCTAGGGAGGTATACATTATTAAATAAAACAATCTTTATTATAAAGTTATCATCCATTATCGCATATATTATTTTGGTTTAATAGCTAAAACCAAAACAATCTCTCAAACCATATGATTTACATGCTTTCTTATAAATATAAAAATACAAAAATAATCTTCTCTCAACCCCTAGAATTCGGTTATGACCCATCATCAAGCCTTCCCACCTATTCCCTTAGAGAATGATAAACCAACCACTCGAGAGTCTTTTGCCTATACTACTACTACAATGGTTAGGTACTCTGCCTAGGGAGTTGTAAAACTTCTTGTAGAAGTCCCTTACGACAACCGCATCAAGTGTTCTCGCCTATAACTTGGAGGACTAAATCCTATAACTTTGTTGATCCCACTTCAATAGATCAAATTCCTTAATCTTGTATAAGGTTATTATAATAGATTAAAATCTAAACACAACAATAGTATAAACAGTGTTTGGGTGTATTAAAGCTATGCGGAATCTAATCTTTAATATTAAGAAGAACTATCAATGAAACAGTAAAACTAAGAACATATAATTCAATAAACAATAAGCTCCAATATTATTAATAAAACAATACGAATACTCTCAAAGTATTAGGGTTACAAAAACCTTGAAGCTATGATAATTCTATGAATAACTCGTTTTTTATATATGTGTTGGTATATCAATCTCTATGCCCTAGGACCTCCTTTTATACACCAAGGAGTCCTAAACGGCTCACAATACTTTCCTAAGTAATCATAATCTTCTAAACAAATAACTTATACATATCTTTTACCAAAATATCTCATACAAATCACATAAGCAGTACTAACTAACTCAGCAGTACTAATTTCTTCACTAGCAGCATTAACTCCTTCAGCAGCATTAACTTTGTACTAGCAGTAGTAACTTTTATACTACCAGTAGTAACTACTTAGCAGTTTTTCTTCTAAGTCTCTGAGCAGCACTAATATGCTCTAGCAGTAGTAACTTTACACTAGTAGTACTAGTTGTGTACTAGCAGTTGTAACTTCACCAGCAGTCTTAAACACATAGAATAATTTTCAGTGAAATTCTCCAGCAGCACTAACTTTGACTGAGCAGCATTAACATCAATAAGAGCAGCAATAATACTAGCAGCATTAAGAAGGCTTTTAATCCCAACAATCCTCCCCTAAACTTGATATTCTTCTTCAAAATCATAAAGTTTCTTCATTTAAAGCTTCATCAACACCAGGAGGATGCCTCCAAACACTTCATTGATTCTTAAGCTATTTTCTGAGAAGTTTAAGAAGCTGATATGCCATTTTACTGAAATAATCAACCTGAAGATTCTTGTTCAGCATATCTGTAATTGTAGGTGGTGTAAGGGGATATCTATTTTCTACCAGCATGTAAATCATTCCAGATTGCAAACTCAAGCAATGCACTCCACATGAGTCAAATAGCTTCTAGCTCAAAACTTTGTACCTTTGTTGCAACTTCCAAATTCCATCTTCTATATGTGGTTCAAACATTGTCTTCAAATCATTCCATAATACCAAATCCAAGTCTTCCACTGGTCTTGTTGACTGATATTTAGCTTTTACCAGCTTGTACAGATCTTCCAAATCTTCCCTGGTAAAACTTTTAAGCATTTAACTAAAGACCCTGTACATTTGAGACTTTCCATCAGCTCTCACTATTTGATAATAGCTTTTCTTTTCTTCTTTGTGGATCTTTCAGTCAACAATACTTGGAGACTTAGTAGCTAAAGGTACAATATCAATTGCAACCTCTTCTTCATCTGGAATGACTTCCATTAGACTTTGAAGCTCTGTTGTGTCTTTATCTTCATCTACCTTCTGCTTCTTAGTACTTTCTTGTTCTAACTCTTCTCCTGCTCTCTTTGAACTACCCTCCACCAACTCGGTTCTAAAATCCACAAACATGTTTACCCTTGTGAAAGCTTTGTCAAACAATTCTTTGATAGAATCAAAGTCTTTAGATTTCAAGTCTTTGTGTTTCTAACCTTCCATGTTCTTAAGGTAAGTAATCATGGTTTTCTTCTGTTGAGTTTTGGTTGGTGGTTTGTTCCTCTTATCCTTTCTGCTCTTTTAGCTGCAAAGTGTCTAGGAATTCTTTAAACAAAGTGGCTTTTTATTTAATTGTGTACTGCTCTTATTCTTCAGCTTGCAGTCTTTTAGCTAAC
>BQNB010083842.1:3490-26186 GCA_026074375.1 Tanacetum coccineum | reverse complement strand
GGTCATTATTTGTGAGCATATGATTCTAGATATATAAATTGTTATATGGAGAGCTATCTCGGTTAATCTAGTCTACGTGGTCGGCACAACTAGATCCAGTAGGAATTACAAGGTGTTTCCTATGGAATTAAGCACGTTGCTTGACCTTCTTTGCTATTCTTCTCTTCTAGAAATCGAATCTCGTGGTTAGGGTTTTGAAAATATATTTAAGCACACCCTAAATCGTGTTTAGGGTTTTGAATTTATAGTGTCTGGAAATTCGTCGATACGCCGTATTGGTTAAACTTAATACGGGGTATTAGGGGTTTCTTGGAGTAGGGACCATGATTATAATATTCTAGAATATTCTTCACTTGATCTTCAATACGGCGTATAGACATTCTGGATATGGCGTATAAGGCTTCAAATCTTCATGGTTTTTTGTGAAGTGCAGACATGGATACGCCGTATCTTCCTTGATGGATACGGCGTATAGGTTGCCAGAACAGTAATCTTTAGATTTCTTCATTTAAGCTCCAAAATGCCTGCCTTTTAGCATAACTTTACCAATTACACTATAATTACTACAAATATCATATATAAACAATTAATCACCAATTCATGCAATAATCATACAAAATGGATAAGAAACATGGGATAAATGATGCTATACAAAAGTCTTCATTTTCGTTCAGTAAGGTCATGTATAAGATATAAGAAAAACTAATGCAATTCTATCTCCGGTATTCGACGGTTAGAAAACAAAAACAAAAACAAAAAATTGTACAGGAAGTCGATACACCATATCCTAAAACCAGGATACGTCGTATTAAGACCTGTAAATAGTATCTAAGATACGGGTTATATTTTCAAATACACCGTATCATATTCATGAATACGCCGTACAGACAAATCTAACAATAATGTTTAAATGCAGAAAAATAAAAGATTGGATAACGTCCAGTTAGTTTAATATGCCGTATCCATTAAGGTTGGATACGCCGCATCAAATGACTAGGAAGAAAAACTCGATAAAATTTAAGAAAATACATATCGGGTTGTCTCCCAGCAAGCACTTTGTTTACAACAAAATCTTTAAGTTAGACTTGTCTTCAGCTCATCATTTGGTGCGTTTTACGAGCCACCCTTGATCCTTCTTGCGAAAACTTTCATGGTAGACGCTTAACATAACTCCATCGGTTCTTTTCCAAATATCATACTTGCATGTGTTGATGGCATTGTATTCTTCATTAGTACCAAGCGAGTACCGTATTCTTTGAATTTTTCAGATTTGCATACCCCTTCATTGAGCAGTTCTTTCACTTCATCATTACTAACCGAGATATCGTTCAATTTACTAAAGTTACACCCATAAATCATCGGCTTGCGTTCATCAAAACATTCTCGACCTTTTTCAAACGTACAAATGTTGTTCCATCAATACTTCATCGTCACCACCTTTTATCTAAAAATCACATAGTGCATTTTTGGTTTTTCTATCCATTCTCTTATAGTTTCTGAATTTTGAATTCAACCAATTTATAAAGTCAAGGTAATCTGGTCCATCGTCCTTATCATTGCTAAACGATGTATTTTTGTAGGTATGGGATAGGGGTAGTATTTGTGAAAGAACTTTTTCCAGTTAATTCTCCTCAAGTAGTGATTTTTCCATCTTCCTCATCCATCCACCACTTTCGTGCACCTCCAGTAAGCGAGAGTGGGAAAACATGCAGTCGAAGTTTAATTAATTCCAGTATCGCTAGGACTTTTTTAGTGTGGCCGACTACGTCATTTCCATTCGTTCCATTGAAAGCATTATCTCGTAGTATTTTTAAAAATTCGCCACCTAGTTTGAATTTAGCATTTTTGTTGAACCCTGGTGTAGTAGTATTCGAGCCATAATCCGCTCGAACTTCCTTCCTGTATTCTCCCAAAGTAGGTTTCGTCATAGTTTCAGTTACAACTTCCTTGATCGAACCTTAGTAAGCAGCATAACTTGAAACCAGGGTAAATATATCGGTAGGATTTACTCAAAAGAAACTAAATACATAAAACTAAGCACGGAAACGAAATACAAATTTTTTTTAGTCTGCTGCTGTATCAGATAGTCGATACGTCGTATTAAAATGACTGAATACGTATATTGACTGTTTGAATGGAATACGCTGCATTGGTAGGAAAAGTTGATATGCCGTATTCAACTAGTGAATACGCCGTATCGACTGTTCGATCAGTTTAGTTTACAGAAAACAAAAACAATGCAGAAAAGTAAAACAAACACACAAAAGAAATTATAAAAACTTTCAGGTGAAATGGACGACCCGACACTAAGACTCAAAAAATTAAAAATTTAACCAATATTAAATTACACTAAATCTAGATTAATTAAAATTTAGAGCTAAAATACTAATAAAAACAAGAATTAAACAACTTCACTCCCTGGCAACGGCACCAAAAACTTTATGTGCTTTGTTGTGTACATGTAAATTTATTATCAAGTTTTACATTTATATTTAGCCGAATTACCTATTAACAAACACTAACGGGCAATGTACCCGATCAGTTGTAGGTTTGTTGGTAAGTATAGTGTCAATCACTAAGAGCGAGAGCGTTAATTCCTAAGTCTAACAGTATTTTAGTTGTCTATGTTAGTTCTAATCTAAGTTAACCCGAATTCTAAAGTTTAAAGAGGGGGGTTCAGTCTGAGAGACTAGCACGGGTTTGGTGGTGACTTAAATCTACTTTAATCACGATAACACACGCAAGCTGATAATCAAAAGATAGAAGAGTGGTCAAGCCTATTATAAGAAAACTATATTAACCATGATTAATCAAATATAACGCAAATTTGTTCATTAATGCAATGATTGTCTTATATCGAAGGGGCATATCATTCCTAGATTCAGGCGGTACTTCTTCCTAAAACATAGACACGCTAATTCTGTCATAATTAAACGCATCTGCATAAAGTATTCTATGTTTTTTATAATCTATCTTAGGATATTAACAATGGTGATCTTATTAAACCCTAGCTCATCGAGACTTTACTAACTTATTGCTTGATGACTCTTTATATACTAGTAGTCCACTGTCCGAGTCCTTACCAAGGGAATCAGAATGTCATTTGTTGATCCCAGGTCACCTGCTAGTCCAACTTGTTTACTAAACCAATGGTAAGGATAGGTCATTATTTGTGATCCTAAGATTCTAGATATATAAATTGCTATAGGGAGAGCTATCTCAGTCAATCTAGTCTACTTGGTCGGCACAACTAGATCCAGTTGATTGATAGGTCGCATACATAAGCACATAAATAAGTATAAATTGATAAACATAAACAACAACCAACGAATAAGCATGCAATCGATATAAACAAACCAAACATTAAATCTTCATAAACATGGCTAATACCTAAAGGTATTAGCCAATAACCATTGTATCGAATACAAACATAATAAACGAATCAACCAAGGTAACCTAACCGAGTTAAGCGAATGATACCAAAAATTGAACGATTATTAAGAGTATAAGAATTACAAGGTGTTTCTTATGGAGTTAAGCACGTTGCTTGACCTTATTTTCTCTTCTTCTCTTCTGGAAATCAACTTTCATAGTTAGGGTTTCGAAAATATATTTAAGCATACCCTAAACACGAGTTTAAGGTTATTTTATATTATAAATGTAATGGAAAATCGTTGCTACGCCGTATTGGTGAACCTCAATACGGCGTATTAGGAGTTTCTTGAGTATAGGACCACATTAAATATTCCAAATATTCCTTCCCTTGATCATTGATACGGCGTATAGAGATTCTGGATACAGCGTATAAGGCTTCGAATCTTTGTGGTTTCTTGTGAAGTACAGGCACGGATATGCCGTATCTTTATTGATGGATACAGCGTATAGGTTGTCAAAACAATAATCTTAATATTTCTTCGTTTAAGCTTCAAAATGCGTGCCTTTTAGCATAACTTCATCAATTACTTCATAATTACTGGAAATATCAAATATAAACAATTAAGCACCAATTCGTGAAATAATCATACAAAATGGGTAAGAAACATGATAATAAGATTGCAATGAAGAAAGTGACTATAATTTATGTCAATAATGTGCTATTTCGAGAAGTGCCTTCCTCTTGAATCCTATTGTTATCACCAAGTTGATGAGAAAAAGATCTGTGATGAAAGGCGAAGGAGGAAGAAGTGGAATGACACCTCTTTTTAATGCCTATAACTTTATGAACTTTGCGTTCTTAGGAGATAGCAAGAGGACGCGTGACTCGATCTACAATGTCATATTGACCATTGTCGAGATCGGGGTACCACTCCATGACTTGTCGAAACAAGCGAGTATAAAAAACATACCATACGGTAAGTTTGACTTTGGATGTAAATGGACAAACCTCTATTCAGTTGCATGAAATAACAAATAGTATTGTTTTTCGGCAACAATACAATACATCATATGAGCGAGACAAGCTGAAAAATGGTCACGGTTACTTCGATGCCAAAAACATTCTCACGAATGAGTTCTTCCCAACACTTTATATCTTTGTTTACCTTTTTAGTTAGGACATGATTGGAGGTAAGTTCAACACGTTCACCTTTGATGACACGACTCGGCTCGATACGTTCAAATTGAAGATATTGATGACTTACATCAGGAGTTGGTAATTTGGTGTGATATGGACCAGATGGCTCTTGATAGGTCGCCAAGGCTTCGAGCGACCATTCAGTTGTGAAGACAGACTGACCTTAGAAAAGTATACCGAGAATTTTCCTGAATTGCTCGAGAGAAAGAGTAATTAATTCATATTGGATCATGAAAGAAATAAGGAGACGGCCTGATTCATCATTCTAATAGGCTTAAACTAACATCAAAGTTCCCCCAAAAAATATAAAGTCGAGGAATTAATGGCTCATTTAATTTTGTAAGAGTACAACGAAGTATCATTCTGAAGCTTAACTAGACTATAAAAGTCCAATATAAAGCGAGGAACAATTGGCTCATTTATTTTGTAAAGACAATCGAAGTTAATTTGTGGAAAATTTAAATGGATGAAGCTCGATTTATAATAAAGTTCATCAACAACCCGACCATCATGAATGTAAGGGTTTCCAATTGGTTTATAAAATTTGGCAATGGTGGATGATATGTTTGGTATATTAGATATTTTTGGAATATAAGCGCGGGTGTATTTGTGGTCACCGACAATTGCACGAGGTATAATTTTCACCTATTTAACAAAAAAAATCCTAACATATATATAAATATATTACGAGATCAAAACATCAAAAATTGATGCTTAGCATGTGTCAATATGCAACAAATGTGGAGGTGCGATTATTTCTACTCTAAAAATAAAATCTAAAAAATAATCTAAAAGCTCCTTTATTTATTTTTGATCAACCGAGTGTGTCGAAAAATATATATTAGATTATATATTTTGGCAACAATCCCGAGTTCATCGTGTATGCATGCAAAATCGTTTTTAAAACGTATAAACAATGCACGAAAACATTTTTATTATGTTCCTAGTAGTGAGAAATTTTTTAAAAATAAATTTTGGTTTTTATATATATTTTGAAAACTCAAGCATTCACAATTATGCAAATCTTACGTCTACAGGAAGCATAATAGTTGTACAGTGTATAATCCTAGTCTTAATTACAAAAAAACACAAGAAAAATTAAAATCCCCAAATTTTGATTTTATGCAAAATCGATCCCTAAACACGAAATTGAAAGAGGAATTGGTGAAAATACCTACAAAAATTGTTGTTAATGATGATGTTTATGTTTTCCCCTTGTTAAATTGCCTTGAAATTGAGTTATAAATTTTAATTTTAAGGTTTTAGGTTGTTTTTGTTCGTCAATGGTAGCAACAGACATGAAGGGGGTGTTTGTTTTTGAGGTTATGAAAAAAATAAGTAACAAATGGGGTGTTCGTTTCGTTTAGTCCGGTAGACCCCTGATCGATTGGGGGTCCGGCTTTGTTAGCTTGGGCCGATCCCCATATCGATAAAGGGGCGGCGACTTATTGGGCAAAAATTTGGTTTTTGGGTTTTGACAATTTTTGATAAAATTTTTACGAAGGAGTGACATTTTAATTTGCTTTTCACGAATTAAAAATACTTAAGCATTTTAGATGAAATATTTAAGTTGTCGAGATTTATCGGAATAAATTTAATAGTAATGAGACTATTAAAAGGAGAATGAGACGTTTACGAGATTTGTTCCATCATTCCTAAACCTAGACGCAAATAATTAAACGGTTCACGTTTGAGTGGTTTTGTGAGGATGTCGGAAAAGTTTTCTTCTGACGAAACTTTTTTGATGAAAATATTTCCTTTTTGGACGTTGTCGCGAAGGAAATGATGACGGGGTTTTTGCTCATGTCGATGACTCCTTTGTTGTCGCACATAATCGGAATATCGTCGAGGCGGATTTCGTAGTCGATAAAAGCTTATTTCATCCATAGTGCTTGTTGACCTGCCTTTTCGGCGCTTACGTATTCGGCTTCGGTAGTGGAGATAGCAAGAGCGGTTTGCTTCTTTATAAACCAAGATGTAAGAAAACATCCCATAAATGTACAAATACTGCTAGTGCTTTTTCGATCCACGTAATATCCTGCATGATCAGATTCGACATATACTACGGGCCCTTTAGGATACCATAATCCCAAGTGAGTAGTGCCTTTAATGTATCGGAAGATACGCTTAACTTCTTCAAGATGAGAGGTTTTGGGATCATCTTGGAAGTGTGCACCAAGACAGACACTAAACATGATATTGGGCCTACTTGCCGTTAGTTATATTAAATTACCTATCATGCCCCTATACTTAATATTGTCCACGGACTCACTTTTTTCGTCTTTCGTGAGTTTTGTGTCCGACGACATGGGCATTTTCATTGGTTTAGAATCTTCTAATCTAAATTTATTAAGCATTTCTTTAATATATTTAAATTGATTAAAGAAGACACCGTCTTCTAATTATTTTATTTGTAAACCAAAGAAGAAGTTTAGTTCACCCATCATGCTCATTTTAAACTCATCGTGCATGATTTTGGCAAAGTCATCACACAACTCTTGACAAGTTGAACCAAATATTATGTCGTCGATATATATTTGAACAATGATGAGATTTAAACCTTTCTTCTTTGTAAAAAGTGTGTTATCTACCATTCCCATGTTATATTCATGTTTAATAAGAAAAGCTTTAACCTATCATACCAAGCTTTAGGAGCTTGTTTAAGGTCATACAAAGCTTTCTTAAGTTTATAAACATGATTAGGTTTTTCGAAATTAATGAATCCCGAAGGTTATGCCACGTATACCTCCTCATTGATAAAACTATTTAGGAATGCACTTTTTACGTCCATTTGGAATAATTTAAATTCTAACACACACGCATAAGCTAATAAAATCCTAATTGATTATAATCTAGCTACCGGAGCATATGTCTCGTCATAATTAATTCCTTTTTGTTGATTATAACCTTGGGCAACCAATTTAGCCTTATATCTAGACACGATGCCATTTCCGTCAAGCTTATTTTAAATACCCATTTAGTTCCTATAATCGTCATAGACTTAGGATTTGGAACTAACTCCTAAACATCATCTGCGGTGAATTGACTATTTCTTCTTGTATGGCAACTACCCAACTTTCGTCCTTTAAAGCTTCATCGGAATTTTTAGGTTTTATGGTTGAGAGGAAACAAAAGAAATTACTTTTGTCTTGAGCTTGAGATCTAAGGGTCCTTTGGTTTAGATTTCCTATGACGTTTCTAATGGATGACTCTTAGATTCTTTAATATTGACTATTTCATCAATTTCTAAGGTTTCATTTTCGACATCATTTCCTAAGGTTTTCTTTTCACTAACCTTAATAGCTTCTTCTTTGACTAAATCATCCTCTAAGGGTGATGTTTTAGGAGGGGGAGAACTTTCATCGAATGTCACATTTAAGGACTCTTTGACTTTCATTGTGTGTTTTTCGAGAATTATATGGTTTTGCTATTTTGAGAATATCATAGGAAAACACCTTCATAAGAATTTGGGTCAAACTTGGTGAGGTAATCTTTTGTATTTAGTACAAAGTACTTGCTTCCAAGTACATTGAAATAATCAAGAGTAGGTTTCCTACCTCTCAAGATTTCGTATGAAGTATTTCCTAAGATCGGTCTAATCAAAATCCTATTGAGTATATAAGTCGAGGTGTCTACCGCCTTACCCAAAACTTTTGCGGAGCAGATTTTTCATTTAACATGGTTTTACTCATTTCTTGTAAAGTGAGGTTTTTCCTTTCTACTACCTCATTTGATTGTGGAGTGCGTGGAGCGAAGAAATTATGAGTTATCCCATTATAGTCACAATAATCTCCGAATTGTACCTCATTATCAAATACCCGACCATGATCTGTCCTAATGGAGACTATTGAATAACCTAATTGATTTTGGACCATTTTACTAAAAACTCAAATTGATCGAAAGCTTTGGTTTTATTTTGAAAAAATCTTGTTCAAGTAAACCTAGAGTAATCATCTACTATTACTAAGGTGTAACGATTTCCTCCATAACTCCGTATGTGGGATGGACCGAATAGATCCATATGAAGAAGTTCTAAGCATCTAGCCGGTTAAGACCATATTCTTAGATTTGTGGCTAGCGTGAGCTTGTTTTCCAATTTTGAAAGCTTCATAGAAATGTTGATCGAAATCAAGCTTAGGTAGATTTCTAACTAGTTTCTTGGACACTAAGGATTGAATTAAACGCATATTTGCGTGATCTAATATTCTATGCCATAAAGTAGAGTTCTCCTCTATTGTTGTAAGACATAATTTGTTTTTTGGCTTATTTCCTAATTTCATCACTTATAAGCCGCTTTTCCTAATACCTATACCTATGACTTTTTCGTCCTTAGTAATTTCACTATCATGCTTGGAAAATATTACTTTACACTTGTTATCACATATTTGGCTAACACTTAGCAAATTAAATCCTAAGTTATCTACATGCTCAACATTTAAAATATTAAGGGAGTCATGAGAAATCGTACCTTTGAAGATGATGTTACTGCATAGATTACTACCAGAAATTAAGTTACCTCCATTGTATGCTTTGTAAGTAGAGAAGAGCTTTTGGTTGCCCGTCATGTGCTTAGTGCATCCACTAACTTTGATCCACTCGTCGGGCTCCAAATCTATTCCCAAGCGTATCTATTTAAATTTCATAACAACTCAAACATTTGATCCCCAATATCTCATGGGTCCATAGTTTTTAGCACTAAACATCTTTTGCAATTGCTGCATTTGTTTAGAATGTAGAAATGGTGGACAAATGGTACATATTTTGTTGTTGGGAATTATTCCAAGTTACTGGATATACATTTGAGTAATTTTATCTCTCGTGGTTTCTCCTAGGTTGTGGTGTTTTAGACCGAGGACAAGAATTATTAGTTCTCTTAAGAGGTGGAGTTTTTGACCTTACTTCGGGTTTTGTAAATCTAACTATGGGTTTTAAAGATGGTTTATAAAAACTTTTTATTTCATCATCACTAGCAACGTGAACCGTAACATTATTTAAAATTATATGTTTAGGTTTAAGCTCGAATTTGATTTAAAAAATGAAACAGATTTTTCTTCAACGGACTGAGAGTCAGGTGGTCCCAGATTGATTTGGGGGCCGCCTAAGGTAGATAAGGGACCACCCTTTTTGATAAGGGGGCCGACACCTTATCCCTTAGTTTTTTATGATTTTACAAATTTTATTTGTCGAGTCCCACTTTGATGATGCCATTCTCTAAGTCGATATTAAAAACTCAGACCCGATTTATACTTCGAAGGGTTTTGAAAATTAACATGTTTTCTTAAGCGAGTGAGTACTCTTTGCAAATTGATTAAGCTTGGATGCTTCCTCTTTGAGTTTATCATTTTCAAATATAAGGTTTTGACACGTTGTACACCCGGTGTCGATTTCTTTGTTTTTCTCTAATCTTGACACGTTTTCTTTTTTATTAAAGTATTTCTTTTTCTATCCTATTTCTTGTTATTTTATTGGACTATTTTTGTCTTTATGACTCTTATTGATTATTTTTCATTAAATTCAACTCAACTAATTCAGATCATCTATTGACGATTAATCATAACTATGAAATTGAGAGTTTCGGAAAGTACCTCATTAGTTGCTTTGAGCCGCGCATAAGACACGTTTCGTCTTTGGTCTTCTCTTCCTCTTCTTCACCTCTATCGCTCCAAGATCCTCCAACGAAAACCCTTTTGTTTTTGTTTCTTGGTGGCTTCGGACATTCTCCGATAAGGTGATTTGGATCTTCGCATCTAAAATATTTTCTTTCGCTCTTTCCATTCTTGTCGTCTCGACTTCTTTGGAATGACTTCTTTTGGTCACATGGTTGTCTTACGAATCTACCTCGTCTTTGGAAGAACTTTTATAAAGAGTTCCTCACGCCTGTGCGTACCTTCGTCTTCACTCTCGAAATTCGAATTTTCTTCATCACTAGATTCTTTTTTAGCCTTTAAGGCAATATATCTACTTTGTTCTCTTTTGCTTTTGACTATTTTGGAATCTTTCTTAATTATCACTTCGTGAACATTTAAGTTACCAATAAGTTTGTCAAATGATAGTGATGTCAAGTCCTTCGACTCTTAAATAGCCGCAACTTTGCTCGCCATTTAGCATGAAGTGCCCAAAGGAATTTCCTAACATTATTCTTGCTAGAATAACTTCATCAAATGCTTTTAGACTAGTAATAATTTAAAATATAACAAAAGCATTATCTATCGATTCCTCTTCCAGAATCGTGAATTGTTCAAATTGTTGAACAAAAAGATCTATTCTGTTGTCTTTGACTTGACTATTACCTTGGTGAGTAATTAACAAGGTTTCCCAAATTTCTTTTGCGTTTTTACACATAAAATTCTTTCATATTCTTTACGTGGCAAAGCATTATAAATTACCATTTTGGTTTCATTGTTTTTAGCAAGCCTTCTTTTAATATCATCACTTTGTTTATCAAATGGTACAATTTCATCTTTTTTAGTTTCAAGATTATTTTTAGTAGGTGGGAAATTACCATAGGTAATGACATGCCAAAGTTAACATAAGTATCGAATCTATTTTTCTAGTAAATAAATTCATGCTTTCAAAAAGTGGTGGTCTTGGCATGGATTGCCCTTCTATATTTTTCAATTTTCATAGATCGATTCAAGTTTTAAAATACGGTTTATTTAAAAAAAATCTTAGGTTATTCTGCTCTGATACCAATTATGGAAACTAGAAGGGGGGTTGAATAGTTTACCTCTTTTTAAAGTTTGATTAAATTTGTTTATAAAAGCTTAGATCCGAGTTTATGTAGTATCAATTGACAACAATATAAACACAATAAATAGATACACAAACAATATCAACTACAGAATATGAAGTGCAAGACGAAAGAATAGAGTTAGAAAGATCAAACCACAACACAAAGATTTATAGTGCTTCGGTAACGAAGCTCCTCTTCGCCATACTCTACTCCCCGAGTATCTAACTCGAGATTTCACTTCACTATGTCAACAAGCTCCCTTCAGGTGGAGAAAACCGTACACAAGTAGCTTACACCAATTTTCGACACTAAGCTAAATGTCGAGTTCTAATATTAGCTAGAACCAATCTACCACTTACAATCGTATTTTGAGGCCTAAAATACTAACTGCTCACTCACGTATTTTCTCACCTAAAATACCAACACGATCTTCCCAATCTATCTAATTTACAAGAATAAAAGAGATGTGGTTGATGTATAATATACAACAAGATCATAACAACGTTACGTATGCATAAACCAGTCTACGATACTTTGTATCTTGACGATTACGAGTATTCTTCTCTTGCATTTGGAGAGGAAGGATTAGATCACTTATAAACAAATGTTATATAAGTTAAATGATCAAAGACTAGAGAATGTGTTTCCCGATTTAGAACAGAAAGAATAGAGTGCAAAAGGTGGAAAATTCTAAGGGAACAATCCAATATTTATAGGCAAAGCCTGGGGCTAAAAAGCTCAACCGGCCCCTTTATCTCCCAAAATGTTTTTTGGATTTTGGGGGAAAAATCTAATGATAAAAAAGAGAGTTTATATATTTCATATATGTACCTACATGAAACCTTTTTTTATGATCTTATAGGCATCTCTAGGCACCTTTGCTTTAATATTATATAGCCAGAAAGCACCTAAAACAGGGATAATAACATAAGGACAGAAAGCAAGGCCAATAACACAAGGACATTGCCTTCCTACTTGCCCTAACCTTGCTTAGCTCTGAGATTGTAAATCAAAGAGGTGGGTGGTTCCTGCCCAAACCCTACTCACCTGAGGATCCCTCTTTTCGCCCATCTTCTTATCTCCCGTTGGTCAGTCTACTACCCAAGTCCAAGTTGGTCGGTACACTTAGTCTCACCCCCTCTTGCGGTAGGGTTCCACGATTAATAGCATCCCATCCTAAAAAAAGAGATCACACTTTAAGTGCTTGTCCTGAAATATCGTAAGTGAGCAGTGAACCTACCTACTAGGTAGCTCTCACAAAATGCCATTCAGCATCTTATGAGCTGCAAGTCAAGGTGGACAAGAAGGCACTGCTTGAACAAGGCATCATGACTCCCATCGGGGTGAGGAAGCTGGCAGCTTCCTAGTACACACTTGTTCGCTTCCCTAGGAGTAGTGACCCTGGTGAAGCTCGCCATACCGAGCGACGCGGCTCCATACCCTGGATGAAGGTAAGCGGCGGAAGAGGACTGATTTATTAGTTTTTTTCTTTCCTTACTTCCAGTGGAGGTGAGCAGAGCGAGGAAGGCCCTCGTCAAAACAACCTGTCTTTTTGGCATATTTGGGTTAGTGTTCAGTTGTATTACTATGTATATGTATGGAGTTAGCAATAATTCTAACAGTGGTTGCTAAAGCAGCAGTTGTAGCTATATTTGAATAAAACATTTTTTTAATTACAAAAATATTTTGTCTAATTTATTTTTATAAAAAGGTTTTGTTACCTTTATAAAAACGTAAAGTTTAGGACAAAAAGGTATAGCTTTGATCATTTAACAAATTAATCATTTGTTTGTACATACCTTAAATTATTTACGTCGAAACAGAAATTTACGATTGAAAACTTGTTTACGTTTAATTTTACGTAGAATGTTTTTACATTTTGTGATTATCAAAACGTAGAGAAGTAAAAAAAACGTTTTTAGACATTTTTTGTATTAACACAGTCACCTATATCTATAAAATAGATAACACAAAATAGCCCACATGATGGACGAAAAATCAATTATAAGGTGTCCTATGGATAAAAATTTAATTGAATGACAATAAGATTTTGATATCTAATCAAGCAAACTTAAATAAAGGTTAGAGTTTGCAAGTCAACTATGAGTCTCTGTTTCAGGGACAATAAAGGAATTGAAGCGAGCGACCAATTATTTACGACCAAAATTGAATAGCCAATCACCTAAATCTATAAAATGTTCGACACAAAATAGCCCTGCTCTAATATATAAAGTTACTAGTCACATGTCTTTCTTTAGAGGCTTAAAAAATTATAGTGCAAGGCTAAAATAAAATACTAAAATTTTTGTAAATAAAATGCAACAATATTCATCAAATTCTCACTCACAATATAATGATCCTTCTAGACTATGGGCATGTTTGGGTAGAAACGTTAAAAATTACAGTATAATTTTAAACGATAAACCTTAAACGTTATTTTTTTGGCCGGTCTAAAAAATGAAGGCTTCTAGATTATACCCATATCTTGGTATGCACATTACGGTGCCCATAAAATAAAGACATAATTTATACATGCCAACGAAGGAACAAAAACAGGCCATTTAGAGAAACGATAATGATGATGATGACGATTTTAGAACCGTAGAGGTGTGAATAAGGTCTTTTCGACTTATTAGAAGTTTGACAACTTCAAGTTTCAAAGAGTCTAAGTAGTGATACAACTAAACAACCAAACAACCAAACTCCACAATATATATATATATATATATATATATATATATATATATATATATATATATATATAAATATTCTCTTCTCTAATGCCAGAACGCTATTATTTGGTTATCAAACTTTTCAGAAATAGGAACCAATAAGTAATTATTAAATATTTTTATTTACATAAAAATGGTCAATAATCCACATAAACAAATCCCTTGTTTACAAAAACAAATCCATAATAATGACGAGGTTCATGTAAATTTGTGTAGTTTCTTATCATTTTTTAGACTATCTCTTTTTATGCATCCAATAATACACATGACATGTCATTATGTGAATTTATTTATGTAAAAAGTGTGTGGTCCTAGCATTCCTCATAGTAAAATACATTCACATGCATGTATGTATTCCTTACATGTGTTTCTTGTGTATTATTTTATGGACTTTTTTGCTTAAATGAACTAGTTTTTCATCAACAACAAATTTTTGTAAACATAAACATTCACATTAATCTTTTTTAAATTTCAAACAAAATCCATAGAACATAATCCTCTATAATAATAAAAACTCATATGCCTTTATATTACATTTATTTTATTACTAATAACAAAAACACACACAATAATCGTAATTCGTTTATAGATAAAATTCAATAATGCACTCGTGGACAAAAAACACATGCAATGATCACATATGTATCGTCACTAGTATCCCGAATCGCCTTACATGTACATGTGTATTTGAGCTAATTCATATATACACATGTATATCATCATCTTTATTTTACAACATAGCCTTTTTGATGTTGAGTTGTGCGCTACAAATGTTGTCTTTCCAATTCCACTCGAGTGACACGTTCATTCTTCGCTTTCATCATATTTTATACGGTTGATTGAAGACAACAACCTATGAATTACAAGGTTGATAGAGTCTAGCCAAATCACACCTCATACAAAAAAGTATGAACATTATAAACCTTAGTCTTTATTAGAATATAACTAGAAAGGAAAAAAACCCTATGACATCACATAATCTAACAAAATAAACAAAATTTCAATATGAACATCAAAAATATATGCACGTATAAACATATATGCACTATAAATATTAAAACCACATATGCATGGATCATGTACAGAAAGGTGTTTGTATGATTTATTGTTTCTACCATGCATTTCAAATTGAGTTGTGATTCAATAGATGTTCAATTGTCATTTATAATGATGAATTAGGTTAAGGGTGGGGTTGTGTTATGTACGTAAATGTGTTAGTATGTTTGGTTGTTTGTTTGATGCACTTGCTTTTGAAATGCGATGCAGTAGGTGGTCAGTTGTTGTGTCTAAGGATGAATTAGGCTAAACATAGGTCGCTTGATGTGCGAAAATGTGTCGGTATGCTTGGATGTTTGTGAGATGCACTTTGAGTTTGAACTGTGATGCAGTAGGTTCTCATTTGTCATGTATAATGATGCATTAGGTTAAAAGTAGATTACATTATGTGTGAAAATGTGTTTGTATGCATTAAGTTAAAAGTAGATTACGCTGATGCAATTGATTTACACATTAATTAGGTCACGTGTAGTGCGCTTCATTTTTCTAAATGTATTTGTGTGTGTATTTGTATGTATAATTCAATTGTTGTAAAAAAGTGATGCAGTAGGTGATCATTTATGGCACATAAGATTCGATTTGGTCATGCGTAGGGTGTTTTAATTGTTGAAATGTGATTGTGTGTGTAATTGTATGTATGATGTAGGTGTTGTAAAGAAGTGATGCAGTAGGTGTTCATTTTTGGCACATAAGGTTCGATTAGGTTACTCACATGGTGTATTACATGTTGAATAGTACTTTGTATGTGTTTGTATGTATGATGCAACTGGTGTAATGAAATGATGCGTTAGGATATTTTTGTGGCGTATAAGGCTAGATTAGGCTACGTGCAGGGTGTTTTACGTGTCGAAAACTGTTTGTGTGTGTGTGTTTGTATGTATGATGCAGCTGGTGTGATGTAGCTGGTGTAATGCAGTGATGAAATATGATCTTTTTTGTGGCATATATGGCTAGATTAGGGTACGTGCATGGTGTTTTACATGTCAAAAAGTGTTTATGTATGTGTATGCATGACGGAGCGGATATAAACCAGTGATGCAATAGGATCTTTTTTGTGGCATATAAGGTTAGATTAGGTTATGTGCATGATGTATTATGTGTCAAAAAGTATTTGTGTGTGTTTGTATGCATAATGCAGTTGGTGTAATGCAGTGATGCAGTATGATCTTTTTTGGGGCATATAAGGTGTTAGTCAATGGAAGTATCAGTCATTCAACAAGGAAGCTTCGGTCTTTATGAAATACATGTTGTAACAGGCTAGAACGGGAACCAGGTTCATCTATTAATCTAATCTTGTATAAGTTATGGGCTAAACCCTAACTAAAGCACGAGCCCGGCCCTTGGATAAGCCCATATGGCGTCCAACTATAAGTACCCTTCTCCACACATGGAGAAAGGTTGGTTGTCTCATTTGTTACACACACATATTGTGATAATCCAATCCTCTCTTCTTCTTTCTTATTTCTTTTTCTCTCTAACATCTCTCTAAAATTCTTCTTATTCTCTTACCTTATTTCTTGTATTTGATTATGAAAGTGAAGTGATTATTGGTCCAACAATTGGTATCACTCGCCACGGGTGGGTTTAGTGTTTTCATTGTGGTTTTGCTAGATTTCATGGGATACGGCTTATAAAGCTTATTTACTTATTTACTTATTCGGCTTATTTTCTTCTTTTTTCTATCTTGCGTGATAGTTATATTATCTTAAAAACCTCATTAAGCATTTTCTTCAAATTTTAAACGTAGCTTTTTGGAATAATCAGGTTATTTCGTGCTTATTTTTTCCTTTTCGAAGAGTGTCACGTATTTCTTTTGCCTATTTAGGTTTAAACTAACTTTTCGAAATAAAAATGACATAAAATTGTTCGTAGCTTATTGATAAAACATGTTTGTGGCTTATTAAGGGGTCAGACAGCTTATTCGAGTAGCTTGTTATGGGTATTTGTTAGCTTCTTCCTTGCGGAATAACAAAAAGTGCCCGCGGAACAAGTACATGTTTTATTTGAATCCCGCGGAAAACGTAAAGTGTCCGCAGAATATCGAAGCTTATATGTTTTTGAATCTCGCGGAATAACGTAAAGAGTCCACGGTATATTGGTTTTTTACTCTAGCGAAATACAGAAAACTCAACCCGCGGAATACAGGATTAGAACAAGAGGAATACACGTTTTAATCCAACGGAATATAGACTTTGCCTGCGCAATATCATTGAGTGTAAAAGGAATACAGATTTTCTAATCCTGCGGAATAAGTAGATTACCAGCGGAATACAGATTTTTTCTAATCCCGCGAAATGCAGGAGATTTCCAAAGGAATACACATTTTTTAAAAATCCCACGGAATACAAGTGGTTAACCAGCAGAATACTGTACTTATTACCCGCGGAATACGGTGTTTTGTTTTGTGGTTTATAAACTTTCTAACTGGCAGAATACAGGAGTTATCCGAGGAATACATCCCGCAAAATAACAGATTGAAGGTTTATTTCTCTTGACTCAAAATTTACAATTTTAACCCTCCATGACAAAATACCTTACACCGTTAGTCCTATTATAAGCTCATCAATTGTTAACAAGACTTCAAGTACTTCAATTACAACAACGATTTCACCAACAACAATCCACAACACCAATCACTTTATCTACTTCAGATCCTACAAAATCATTTTTACTTCATAACACATCAGTCATTCATCATGTCTACTCCATTAAACAACAGTCAAATGCAAAACGATATCATGGAAGCTGGTTTAAGAGAACGACCTCCAATGCTTGCTCCAAGTCATTATGCATAATGGAGTTATCATTTCATGAGATATGTTGATACGAAATCGAACAAGAATGAACTCAAGCATTGCATTGAACAAGGTCTGTCATTCTAATTGAAACTGTTCATGCAGCAGTTCAAACAATAAGAGAGCACCCAACATAACCACGTAGAGTTGAGCAAGAAACTTATGCCAATACAACTCGAGAAAGCAGCAAACTAATTGATGCTGAAGCAGAAGCCATTCATATGATACTCAATGGAATTGGTGATGACATATACTCTACAATGGATACTTGTTCTACTGCTAGGAAAATGTGGCTTGCAATTGAACATTTGCAACAAGGAGAGTTGGTATGTGTTTAATTACACACACTTTTTACCTTTAAAAACAAGTTAAAATAACCCAAAAACGGACTTAAAATGCCGAAAATATGCTTGTTTTGCTAATTGTGTTGTGCAGGAACGGATATCTAAGAAAAGGACGAAAAACGAAGCCAAAACGACAAAACCGGACACGGAATGGAAAAGCGTGGAAAAGACAAAGCCCAAATCTGAAAAAGTCAACCAAAGTCAACCCCGACAAATCCAAAGTCAAAAAGTGAAGAAAAATAAGTTTAGGGGCCAAAATTGCCAAGTCCCTAACTTATTTAATGAAGAAAATAGAGAAGATGCTTGTAAGGGACCCAAACTGCCATTTCCCTAAAGTATAAACCACAAGGGGTGTTCCTGCCAAGGCTCTAAACTTGTACTCCACATGGACTAAAATTGCAATAACACTTATATCCCTGAGGGGGTGTTTCTGCCATTTTCCAAACTCACATTAAACACAAGGACGAAATGTGAAAAAGAGATATAACCCTTGAGGGACCATTTGTGACAAACCCATAAACCCACAACCGTTTTTAAAAACACTGTATATCTTCTAAACAAGTTTCCCGCCAAACTCCTAAACCCCAAACCTGTCACTTTCATACTCCATTGACTTCACCACATCACTCCAAACCCTTCACAATCACAAACCCCACACCCCACATGGGTCAATGAACAGCTTGGCAATCCTATGTGACCTTATTGGCCAAGATCAAATCGATGGCTGTGATGATTTTGAGTGGGCACCAAGATAAACCAAGGGCTAGGATTTGTTTGTGTTTCTACACACTCACAACAAGCACAAAGAGCGGGTAAAATGTCTCTACAAAGAAGCACAAGAAGAGAAGACAAAAATCAAAACCCTAGCTTATTTGGCTATATAAGTTTTTGTAAGCCATTGTGGCCAGAGTTAGTTTTTTTTAAGTGTGTAGTTTTAGCTCAGTTTAATTTTTAACTTAATGTACTTGTACTCTCTTTTTAATGAAAATTCAGTTTAACTTTTACATTGTGTTCTAAGTTACTTGTGTCTCTTTAAAAAAAACCATATAAGCTCTTAATATAAGCACTTTATAATCTGTTTTTAAAAGCTTTGATACAAAAATTTAAGAAAAATTAAAAGAAAAAAAAGTCACTGTTTGATAAGCTAAAGGATGAATGAGCAAAAATGGATGGCTCATTGGTATGCTTAGTATAGCTTATTTATAAGCTTGGGTAGGTCTTAGAGCTTATTTAGGTTGGACATAATCCTGTTTTGAGCAAGGATCAAGGTATACTTCTTTTAAATTTTTGCTTAAAAGTTACTGTAGCAAGCTTATTTTCAGCTTATTTATGTCTTATTTTGCTTATTTGCTCTTGCTTTTTACTTTTTAGTGCTTAACTATGCTTGTTTAATACTGTTCTTTTAAAATTTGTGCCTAAACTAATCTTTATAAGTTTAAAATCCGTTTTTTAAAAGTATAAAGGGGTGTTTGGGTTAAGCCCAAAATGGGTCAAAATGGTGTCATCATGGGTTGTGACCATTTGGCCAACTTTGGCTTAAGTTATTAAGCTTGTTTGAGTCTGTTTTCAAAAGTTTTCAAGTCCAAAAGTTGTTTTTCAAGTTTTCTAAATTGTTCCTTAAAACTGTTGGTTTTAAAAGAGACCCTAAGAGCTTATTTGGATAAGCTCTTGTAATCCTGAGTTTTAGCTTCAAAGTGTGTCATTTGTGAGTGTCTAAACAAATGCTTAAAAGTGTTTTGAGTCATTTGTTTACTTAAGTCAAAACTGCCAAAAATTTGGTGTCATTTTTGTTAAAGAAAAAGCCCTTTTTCAAAAACAAAAACCAGCAGGTTTAAATTGTTTTTAGCAAATGAAATTTTGAATATAAGCTCTTCATAAGCCCTTGTTAATCTGTTTACCATTTATTTTTCATTTTGAGCTTATTTGACAGCTTATTTTAAGCTGTCAAAATAAGCCCCCTTTTTAGTTAGTTCATTTCCCCTGGTGCTAGACACCCTTTTTCAAGCCCACCTTTCTAGCTTAATTGTCCTTAATCCCCTAGTTCTTTTTAGCTTTTTAGATTGCCCTTAGGTCCATTGATAAGCTCTAGTGGCCTTAAGCCTTAGTTCCCCCCTAGATTGCTTAATGTTAAGCCAAAAGTGCCACTTTAACTGTTTTGAACTCAGAATTAGGATTGTGGCTTATTTTAGTCTTTTGGCTTTTATGACTGATTTTCTTAGCTTATTCTAGTTGTAGTTGCTTATTAGGATTAAGTTTTTCCCTTGTTTCTTAGCTTATCTTGCCCCTTAACAAGCCTATTGACTTAAAATTCACCCTAGCAGTACTAACTCTTAAGTTAGTACTGCTGAGTGTTTAAGACAATTTCTGGCTTATTGTGCTTATTTCATTTGCTTATTTTTGTTCCTAGTAGTTCATAATGTTTGTGTGTTAAGTTGTGTGTGCTCATTTTCCACTTTCTTTGCTTAATTGTTAACAAAAAGTCAAAAGAAAAAGCCATATTTGCCTTTAAGCTCAATATAAGCAAACTGCCATCAAAAAGCTCTTTTTCCAGCTTATTTTTAGCTTTTCTCAAAAAGCTGTAGTTATGAAAAATGATAAGCTCAAGGTGCTTATCAAGTTTGTGTAAAAAGTTTTGAAAAAAAAAGAGGAGATAAGGGGAAACCCGGGTGAGCAAGACTCGAACCCGGGTCTCAACCCTCAATACACCTCTTTTATAACACTCTTACCGTTGTGCCCTTGGGTCTTTTCTGTTAGACCCTTGGGCACTTTGGTATATAAGGTAGTTTTGGGACCTTATAATATATTCTCTTCGAGCTTATTTTCAGCTTATTTCTAAGCCGAAAATTCGGGCTTCTATTTTCTTAGGATAGCGTAGGATAAAGTAATTTTAGTAATTTTTTTCAGAATTTTTAAAAAAGTTTATAGTTTTTATTAATTTAATTTTGTTAAAAGTTGTAAAATTCAAAAAATACAAAAATTATCAAAAAAATATTTTTCTTTTTTAGAAAATTTTCTTTAGTCATATTTTACGTAGGAAAAATAGAAAAACTTTCGTAGGGTTAATTTTGCAAACTTTTGATTTTTAAAGAACGGGTCTCGGGTACGGATCTTGACTTGACTCGTTTTTGGGTCAAACGACCTCCGTTTTCAGTCTAGTCTTTTTCATTCTTCATTATTAGTCCCCTAGAGTAGTTTAGAAGTAAAAATTTCTTTGTAGGGTTAATTTTTAAGATTAGTTTGTGACCCCTTTTCGATTCCTGCTCTCGTTTTTCAGCTTAATTTCATAATTTTTAGGTTTTTCTCAATCATTTTTGTTTGTTATTGATTAATTTAGCTTTCTACTCTCTCAAATCATTAATCTCATTCAAACTCCAATTTTGAAACTTATGCCAATACAACTCGAGAGAGCAGAAAACTAATTGATGCTGAAGCAGAAGCCATTCATATGACACTCAATGGAATTGGTGATGACATATACTCTACAATGGATACTTGTTCTACTGCTAGGAAAATGTGGCTTGCAATTGAACATTTGCAACAAGGAGAGTCTATCAATAAGCAAGATGTAAAGACTAAGTTGTTTTAGGAGTTTGCCAAGCTCACTTCCAGAGATGGGGAATCAATTAAGTTATATTACTTTAGGTTTTACAAGATAATGAATGAGATGGTAAGGATCAAGCTGAAGGTTGATACCATGGAGGTGAATGTTCAGTTTCTACAACAACTTCAACCAGAATGGTCAAGGTTTGTCATAATTGTCAAACAACAACAAGACTTGGATACAATCTCATACCACAGATTCTTTGACATTCTGAAGCAACATCAAAATAAAGTTAATGAAATCCGAGCTGAAAAGATTGCCAAAAATGCTAATCCACTCACACTTGTTGCTGCGGCACAACACTATCTAGATACTCATTATCAAGCACTAAAAACTCACAAACCCTATGCACCATCATCAAGACAAACACCATCAATCAGATCTCATGCTCCTACCAAAAATAGAGGCAAAGAGATAGCCTAACCAATTACACCCCCATCTTAGTTAACATCTAAAGAAGAAGTAGACAATGATCCAGAACAAGCTCAGAGAGATAAATATATGCAAAAAAACTTGGCTCTCATTGCAAAATACATCAAGAACATCTACAAACCTACCAACAACAACCTCAGAAATTCATCAAATACTAAGAACAAGAATGTGGACACTTTACCAAAGAACAGAAATGATAATCAGACTGGGTAGTTTGTTAATTAAAGGGCTGGACCAGTTATTGGGGATAGTGAAACTGTAGCGAATGAGGTAGTGCAGCAGTCTGGGATTTAGTGTTTTAATTGTAAGGAGTATGGACATTTTGCTAAGGAGTGTAGGAAACCGAAACAGGCAAAAGACTATGCTTATCGTAAGGAAAAGATGATGTTGTGCAAGTAGGAAGAGAAAGGCGTGCCTCTAAGTGAAGAGC
>BQNB010083841.1:0-28925 GCA_026074375.1 Tanacetum coccineum | reverse complement strand
AAACAAACATATATTTGGCAGTTTTTGGTCATTTAAGCTTGTTTTTAGAGGTAAAAGATATGTGTAATTAAGCACTTATCAATTATTATGGGAAATAGCTTTAAGCTTAATTTAATAAAAAAAGTAGTGTTTGTTTGTTATGTGGTTAAGCTTTCGCAATCAGTAATTTGCTTAATAGGATTTAGGTTATTTAAGATTAATAAATCTGGCTCTTGTTTTGGTTTGTAGTAATTCTCGATTTGACTACGTTTCGCATTTAGGACTTACATTTGGTTTGTATAAGAATTCTCAGTTGGGCCACGTTCATTTTTTGTCTGCATGTAGTTTTAATTTGGGCCTCATTTTAGTATGCTTTTGGGCCGTGTGGTTTAAATAAATCTGAAAATTGGGCCTCGATTCAATTAGTTTATAGGAACAAATTGTTTAATTACCTTGTGATATTAACTGTTTCCAGTAACAGTTTATGTTTTTTTTGTGATTTTTGGTACCGGTCAACTCATGAGGCGCGGAGCTTAAGGATTTATTTAGCTAGACCGAATTTGATTATTTGCTTTAGCTAAATAAATCGAGTGGTATTCGTTTAATTGTGGCTCTTCAATTCGGTCCAATTTTCTATCATTTTTCAATTAATTAGTGTAGCTTAGTTTAAAATGTTTAGCTTTGTTTGAGCATCATGAGTAACGAGTAGTTTAATTAGTACTTGTTATGTGATATTGTGAATTGGGAATTAAGTGTGGATTTGAAAAAGGTTTAAATTGATTAATAATCTTCGATTATTTAGATTTGAAGTTTGAATGTTTTAAAGGGCAAAATCCAGAAAAAAATGCCAAACTACACATCTAGTAATTAATATCTTTCTAAAAGGATTTTGTCAAAATAAACCAACGTTGTGAGATATAATTCTTTTATAAGGAAATTAATTCATTAATAAATCTTAATTTACAGAGCTTTTCATGTCATTCAGCAAGCATATTCATCTTATAAATCTTTTTAGATCATTTAGCATAATTCTCGTAGTTTAATTGATTAGTATAATTCTAGTATTAATATGAGTATAATTTTCTTAATATTAAAAATAGATTTAAAACCAAAACTCTAAAAGATATTCAAGCATTTTTCTTCAAAACATTAACATGGATTTAAATTCATCTCTCGCCGTGGAAACGACACTCAGAAGATAGACTATTACTTTTCCTAAAGTAATTTTCTTATCTAACGGGATATACTATATACTATAATTAATTTGAGATATTTATGATATATATTTATTATATATAGACTATTTGGATCGATATCACCGAGGACAATGCCCTCTTTAACCATGAAATGACACTTCTCCTAATTTAGAATTAAGTTGGTATCTTCGCACCGTTTTAGCATTTTGTCTAAATTGAAGAGGCATGAAGAGAAAGAATCCCCGAAGACCGAGAAATCGTCCATGAAGACTTCCATTGTTTCCTTGATCATGTCGTGGAAAATGGCCATCATGCACCTTTGGAACGTGCCCGGAGCATTACATAAACCGAAAGGCATACGTCAGTAGGCAAACGCCCCATAAGGGCAAGTGAAAGTGGTCTTCTCTCGGTCTTGTGGGTCAATTGGAATTTAAAAATATCCAGAAAATCCATCTAAAAAGCAATAGTATTCGTTCCCTGCTAAACGTTCTAACATTTGGTCCATGAAAGGTAACGGGAAATGGTCTTTACGAGTGGCATCATTAAGCTTTCGGTAATCAATACAAACGCGCCACCCCGTAACTAACCTAGTAGGTATTAACTCATTATCTTTGTTTTCAACTACGGTCATGCCACCCTTCTTAGGCACACAATAAACGGGACTCACCCACGGGCTATCGGAGATAGGGTAAATCAATCCGGCATCAAGGAGTTTGATAACTTCCTTTTTGATAACCTCATGAATTTTCAGATTCACCCTTCTTTGATGTTGAATCGCCGGTTTGAAATCGTCTTCCATTAAGATCTCTTCTTTGAGTACTACAAACCTAGGTCGATACCACTTAGTGTCAAAATTTTCTATGCGATGCCCTTTGTGTGACTTAAGAATTTTAAAAAGGGCGGCCTTTTCTTCATCTTTTAATTCTTTAGAAATTATGACGGGTAATTTATCAGTTCCTTCTAAAAACGCATATTCAAGATGAGACGGTAAATCCTTAATCAGCAGCGATCGATCTGTCACGTAGTGCGATCGCTCATAGAATTTTTATTCGCTTAACTTCCCTCAAAATGAAGTTCATTCGGAGGGAGAGGAGATGACGGATCATTATTTAATAACTTCTCGAGTAAAAGAAGGTCTCCTTTCGGATCAAAGTCGGCATCATCAATTCTCGGTGGAATTGAATCATTTGCCATAAAAAAAGCTAAACAGTTTTTCCTTTTTATGTCACTTAGTTAAAATAGCCTTTTGTCACCTTATTTTTGCTTATTTCTTTGCTTATTTTTAAGTTTTGTTAAAAAGTCCCTTTGTTAGTTTAGTATTTTTAATTAGTTTAGTATTTTTAATGAATTTTTCTTATTAAAATTGTTTTTAAATCATAAAAAATTATTAAAAATAAAAAAAATATAATTCTTTTTTTTTTAATTTTCTTTTATCATTTAGGACCTAGGAAAATTAGATTTGCATTCGTAGGGTTAAAGTTGTAGAATTTAGTTTTTTAAAGAACGGGTTTGAATCCTGTTTACGTTTTTAAATTCGTTATCGCATTCGTTTTTAGTTTAGATTGCCTTTTAATTGCTTTTTCCCGTAGAATTAGAAAACCAAATCCAATCAAATTTTGTTCCATTCAAGCACCAAATTTCAAACCGACTTTCGACTTTCCATTGCACGCCTCGACGGGAAACGACCCGGGAGATTTTAGATATTGCTTTGGTCAAAAGTAATTTCTTTGAATCTTTTGGAATATGTATACTATATATAGATTATAATTACCCCTAAAAAGAGCTATTATCAGGTCTCCATGTTTTTCGGGCAACTTTTTTAGGATAACCGCCGAACAATTCTCATTCACCGGTGTTTTGGCTAAGTCAAACAAATTTTCTTTGTTATTTAAGAGACTTTTAAACATTGAAGCAAATTTCGGCATATGAAGAAGAGCATCCGCGAAACTGAGCTCGAAATGTAATTCCCTAAAGATTTCAACAAATTTCGAAGCAAGATTATCATCTTTTTCACAGAGCTTTTGTTTGTTGGCTCTCGAAGGATAAGGTATTAAGCTCGAAGTATAAGTATTGATGGTTTAAGATTTCGGCTTCAGAGCAACTTTAGGGCTCCGGATTCGGGGTCGTGGACAAACCGAGGTTGGAATTTTGTCTGTGCTGTACTTTCTAAACTTCTAGATTGCACCTTGTCCTTAGTCGCCTCGGTTTCACATTCCACTTCCTTCGGAGAGGGAGAAGGAGTAGGCGGAATTAAAGGTCCATCGTAAGCTACACACTCGATGGTGGTAATAGCTTTTACATCACCTCTCGGGTTAGCAACAGTATTACTAGGAAGTGATCCCGAACCTGAGGGATTTTGCTTTTGCATATTAGTTAATATGTTCATTATTTGATTATTTTGATTTTCTATCTTATTGCTTCTTGCATCAATCGTAGTTTTGAACTCATTTCGCAATTTCGTCTTCATATTAGTTATGTGAGTTTGCATTGCTCTCAAAGTAGCTTCATTACTCTTTATGTAGTTCGTTAACTCATTCGAAGGTCCAACTTGAGCTTGATAATTCGGGGCTTGAAAATTCAAAGCTTGATAATTGTTGTTTCCTTGATTGAAGTTTTGCCCTCTTCCTTGATTGTTCAGAGCTTGATAATTCGAGGCTTGAAAATTCCCTTGATTTTGATTTTGATGTATAGGTGTTTTTGATTATTTTGCACATATCGGTTGATTGAAACACAGGTGGTCGAGGTAATTTTTCGAGCGTAGCTAAGACAAAATTACAAGTCACTTTATGGTTGGTAGGTCATTATTTCCCCCTTAAAGTTGTGGTTACCCGTAGTAGCCATAAGCAGGCCCCCTCTTGAGTGTAGCAATCGGCGGCTGGGCACTCGGTAAAGGAATGGGGACCACCACAAGTCTCGCACTTTAGACTTACAGATTTGACCAATTGTATTTCTTCATTCATTTCTACAAATTCTTATTCATTAATTCCAATTGTTCGAAACTTCGGGACTCTCGTAGAAGTAGTAGAAGGATGATATTTCTAGACGTTCTCATCTCGAGTTGATGAAGTGTCCTAATGGTTGTGGTGAGCGGTCATGTTCTCGATCAATTCGTAACATTCTCCAGTGTCTTTTGCATAAAAGTTCCTCCAGCTGCAGCATTGATGGATTGTTTGTCGATGATTATATGTTAAAACATTTATTAAACGTATTCCCAATTTGTGTAACTAAAAAGCATGTTATGGTCAGGGGACACCGATCAATGGTACAATTTATATGCTAACATGCTCGAATATGGATTAGTACGGTTATTGTTTAAATTTCGTGATCTCGTTCCTTAATTGAGTCTCCCTTGAAGGAGAAAATATTTTGAGTGAAATTTCTCATCCATCATAGTCAAAGAGTGGATGGAATTCCTTGGAAGGCGGTCATACCATGCGATAGCATGATGCGTCAAGGAATATGGGAAAAGAGATAAACGAAGAGCATCATCGGAGACCCCATTTTGCTTCATATGTTGAGTAACTTCCAAAAATTTATCAATAGTCTATGGCATCGTTTCGCCTGGTAACCGTGAAAATTGGCAAGTATTTTGAACTTGTTGGATCATGTGATGACGAAGTCCAAAATCCGTAGCTTCGATTGGAATCGGGGCAATAGGTCTGCCTCGTCCATTTATAGACGGTTGGCACAACTCCTCCATCGATCGGGGAGCTGGCCCATTAGGTCTCACCACCGGAGGTGGACCATTATTTGGTAGAGGGGGACCCGCAGGAGACGGTCCCATATTATTATGAGAATGCTCATAAATTTCTTCTTGAAGTTGAAAGAGATGATGGTTCACCAAAATTCTTCGTCTCGAATAAGACTCTCTGGGTCGCTAAGGCGGAGGAAAACGATTAGAAGATCTAAAGCGACTGTGCTCATGCACTAAAAAACAAGAGAAGAAAAATAAGATAGTAACGGAAATATTTTTGTAAACGCTAATCGATTCAAGTGTTTTCGGTAGTCTCTAGAAAACGCACAAAGAAGCGGAGGAAGGAGCGGGCTAATTTAAGGGCAAGCGTTTTAAGCACATACAATACTAAAATTAGCTAAATTCAAACTCTTATAAGCCTAAAAAACCTTAGGCTCAAATTAAACTGCTTACTCTTATAACTTTTTGAGCTGAAATGCCACTTTTCTTAGACTTCTAAATTGAACCATTAGCAAGCTATAACATTTAAGATTGATTAGTACTTGATGACCAATTAAACGCAATGACATGAAAATACTACTCCTTAAGCTTATTATTTTGAATCCAAAAGAATCAACAGCATAGACAATTTAGGGCGATTAAAGATTTGATCATTTGAAAATACATCCTCAAATTTAAAACAAGGACTTGATTCTTGCTTTGAAATCTTCCATTTAGACTTATGTGAGATTATAGGACTCTGTCTTAATGACAAGAGTGAAACAAGTAGTTTTCATAAGGTATTACCTGCTTTCGGTAATCCCATGCTGTGCCAAAAACCTTTAAAAAATGAATTCCTGATTTTGAGTTATACATGACCTTAAAAATCCTCAAAAGATGAAAAAAATTAAGATCTAGTTTATTAAGATTCGATTAAAAGGCAAGTAACATTCTTAAGACAATAAGTCTAGTTAATAGCTAAGACAATAAGCTAAATTAACTAAAGTAGGTAGGCTTTATCAAAACTAAACTCTAAAACTATTTCAAGCTAATAAGCTAATCATATTAAGCTAACTTTAGATAAGAAAAGCACAAATAAGCAACAGAGATAAGCAGATAAGTAATGCAATAAGCTGAACATGAAAATAAGCTAAAGAAAATAAAATTAAGTGAAGTACCTTAGAAATTTTTCCATCACTAACAGGAATATAATATTGCTCTTTAGAGCTTATTCAACAAGGCCTCAGTGGTTTAAAACAACAGCTTGGCACTATCCATAAGCCCAATCCATATTGACTTATCTTCCAAACATTATAGCTTAAGGTAATTGAAGTGATTTGAGTATTGAGCTTATTAAGTTAAGTCTAATACAAGCTTAGCTCTATAAGAGATAGCTTATCTGTAAGATGAGCTTATTAAATAGTATCTAAATTCATTTTCAACACATTTGAATAAAAGTAACTAGGAATTTAACACAAGATTTAAAAGACAAACTGAATTTTTATTAATAATAAAAGGTTTACAAGGCTTTAAAAAGGAAATTACATCAACTATAAGCTAAAATTACACTTTAATAAGCTACTAACAACTAATAAGCTACTAAAAGAACTGCCTTATAACTGTGTGAGTAAAAGCTCTATTTATGTGTTGAGTAGAACCTTTCTAGGGCTTGAGGAGGTCTCTATTCCCTTCAATCTCGTCCTTCCATCATAACTGCGTCTAATCTCATCTTTTGAGCCGTTGGATCATGTACACGTCTATTCCACCAATCAGATGCTCAAGGATCGCCAGCGTGTCATTCGTTGGTGTCAGAGCTTGTCAGGCATGCCTTCTAGAAGTATTTGAAGGAATGTGTGAGGGTGAATGGAGTTTTACCCTGATTCGTTGCTAAGTAAAATTGGGAGGGAGGAGGATGGGTACACACTAACATTTTGACAAAGTTTTATCTATTTTGCGACTTGGGCTAGGGTTTTATACAATTGGGCCAGGAAAGGAATGGTGTTTTAGACTGGATTAAGATTAATAATGGGATATTTATAAATTTGAGTTTAGGACTTAGGTTTTTTTAAAGGTTAATATCGACTCAAAGATAAGGGGCGACCCGACCAATAAAATGGGTACGTGTTAGCCCATTAAGGATGTATACGCCTTCAACTTTCATTTCTTGCACTCTTTCCATTCCTGTGCTCGGTTTTTGTCCTTTTTGGCATCGCTTTTGTCCATTTTTGATATTTCTGTTACCTGCAAGACATAAATTTTCAAAAACGCACATATACAATGCATTTTCATGTATTTTTGGTCTTTTAAGCTTATTTAATTAAGGAAAAATGATATGTGATTAAACACATATCAAGGGAAAATAACAGGCAAAGGGTATATCATTAACTGGGTAATTTAGATTTTGAAGATGTGTATTTTGTAACAGAATTAAAGTTTAACTTCCTTAGTGTCTCACAAATGTGTGATAAACATAATAGTGTTCTCTTTAATGACACTGAATGTATTATTTTATCTCCAAACTTTAAGTTAACTGATAAAATTCATGTTTTACTTAAAATTCCTAGAAAGGACAATATGTATAGTGTTGATTTAAAGAATATTATTCCTAAAGGAGGTCTAACTTGTCTCTTTGTAAAAGCCAAATCTGATGAATCTAATATTTTGCCGGCATAGGAGGCTTGGCACATTAAATTTCACAATAAACTTGGGAATAAACTGGTTAAGGGAAACCTTGTAAGAGGGTTTTCCTTCTAAACTTTTTGAAATATTATCATACCTATGTTGTTGTCAAAGGCGGGAGAAAGCAACATAGAGTTTCTTTGTAAGTCTAAAAATAAGTAAGTTCAATCATGCAAACTTTTCATATGTTGCACTGGATTGTTTGGTTCAACATTTGTAAAAGCTTAATGATATAGATGTATTGACCTAGTTGTCACAGATGATTACAAGTAGTTTAACATAGGTTTTTTTCTAAGCTACTAAGGATGAAGACTAGTGGCATTCTTATGTCCTTTATAACTGGAATAGAAAATCTAATAGATTAAAGGGTTAAGGTAATTAGGTGTGACAATGCAACTGAGTTTAAGAATAAGGATATGAATCAGTTTTGTGAAAGAAAAGGTATTAAGAGAGAATTTAGTGTAGCTAGAACCTCCTAACAAAATGGTGTTGATGAGAGGAAAAATAGAATACTAATTGAGGCTGCTAGGACAATGCTAGCTGATTCTAAGCTACCTACTATTTTTTGGGCTGAAGTAGTTAATATTGCTTGCTATGTGCAAAATATGGTATTAGTAACTAAGCCTTATAACAAGACCCCTTATGAACTTTTTCTTGGTAGAAAACCAACTCTAAGTTTTATGAAACCATTTGGGTGTCTTGTTACAATTCTAAATACCATAGATCACTTAGGCAAGTTTGATGGTAAGCTTTGTATGAAGGATTCTTTGTTGGGTAACTCATCAATAGTAAGCCTTTAGAGTATTCAACAATAGAACTTGGATTTGTGGAGAGAATTGATGTCCAATTTAATGAGAATACACCTAATATTGTAGGAAGTAGACCAAATTGGCTTTTTGATATTGATGCAATAACAAAGTCAATGAATTATAAGCCAGTTATTGTAGGAAATCAGTCTAATGGTAATGCAGGTACAAAATCATGTGATGATGCAGGTAAAGCTATAATGGAGACAGTACCTGACAAAGATTACATTCTGCTACAAATGTGGACTGATAATCCACCAATCTCTCAAACTTCAAAGTGTTCTGATGTTGGATTCAAACCTTCAAGAGATGATGAAAAGAAGGTTACCGAAGGGAACACACAAGAAGAAGGTGGATGATATTAAGTAAAAAGGATAAAAGTTATGATCAAGAGAAGGATGATAATGTTAACAGCACTAACAATGTTAATGTTGTTGGCACAAATAAGGTTAATGTTGTTGGTGCAAAAACAAGCATTGAACTTCCAACTGATCCAGATATGCCTGAATTAGAAGATATTGTCTACTCAGATGATGATGAAGATGTTAGTGTAAAGGCCGACATGAACAATTTGGATACATGTATGCCTGTCAGTCCTATTCCAACTACAATAGTACATAAAGATCATCCAGTTGAACAAATTATTGGAGACTTGAATTCAGCACCTCAAACAAGAAGACATGACAAGATATTTGAAACTGAACATTAGTTTGTTTTATTCTTTTCTGTTTTTTTTTTTTGTTTTTTTTTTTTTTTTTTTTTTTTTGTTTTTTTTTTTTATTTGTTTTTTTTTGTTTTTTTTTTTTTTTTTTTTTTTTTTTTTTTTTTTTTTTTTTTTTTTTTTTTTTTTGTTTTTTTACTGTTTTTTTTTTTATTTTTTTTTTTAGTTTTTGTTATTGGGTTGGTGCATAGGTCTAGAGCATGGTGGCAAAGAACAAGCCATAAAGACTTTTAAAATTGCTTGTTTGCTTGCTTTTTATCACAAGAAGAACCCAAAAAGGTAATTCGTGCATTAAAGGATCAAGCTGGATAGAAGCTATACAGGAAGAGCTTCTACAATTTAAGTTACAAGAAGTTTAGACTTTGGTAGAGTTACCTAATGGAAAAAGAGCTATTGGCACTAAATGGGTCTTCAGAAATAAAAAGGACGAAAAAGGAATTATTATTAAAAATAAAGCAAGATTGGTTGCTCAATGGTACACACAAGAAGAAGGGATTGAATACGATGAAGTCTTTGCACGTTGCAAGAATTAAAGCAAAATAGATAGTTTTTTTGCCTATGCATCATTTAAATACTTTGTGGTGTACTCCAGTTTGGATGTCAAGAGATGCTTTTCTTTATGGTTAAGATTAAAGAGAAGTCCTATGTTTTTCAACCACCAGGATTTGAAGATCCAGACTTCCTTGACAGTGTATACAAAGTAGAAAAGGCACTTTATGGACTGCATCAAGCTCCTAGAGCATGGTATGAAACCTTGTCAACATATATGTTGGACAATGGGTTACAAAGAGGGATACCGATATATAATGAATAATGAACCAAAGACTTAGTTTATCAGAAGGACAAAGATGAATATTTGTTAGGTTCAAGAGTATGTAGAGTTTATATTTTAGCTCTACTAAGAAATCATTATGCACTGAGTTTGAGAAGATGATGCATAATAAGTTTTAGATGAGTTCTATGGGTGAACTCACATTCTTCTTAGGACTACAAGTAAAGCAAAAGGAAGATGGAATTTTTATCAGTCAAGACAAGTATGTGACTGAGATTTTAAAGAAATTTGGTTTTACTAATGTCAAGACAGCAAGCACACCTATGGAAAGACAAAAGCCTTTGCTCAAGGATAAAGATGGTAAAGAAGTGGATATTCATCTATATAGATCAATGATTGGTTTATTGATGTATCCTACTTCTTCAAGACCTGATATTATGTTTACAGTGTGTGCCTGTGCAAGATACCAAGTCAAACCAAAAGTGTCACATCTTCATGCTGTGAAAAGAATTTTTAGATACTTGAAAGGTCAACCTAAATTAGGCCTTTGGTATCCAAAAGATTTACCTTTTGATTTGGTAGTATACACTGATAGTGATTAAGCTGGAGCAAGCTTAGATAGGAAGTCCACAACAGGAGGTTGTCAATTCTTTAGGTGTAGATTGATTTCATGGCAGTGCAAGAAGCAGACTGTGGTTGCTAATTCCATAATAGAAGCTGAATATGTAGCTGCTTCAAGTTGCTGTGGTCAAGTGCTTTGGATTCAAAATCAATTGCTTGATTATGGGTATAACTTTATGCATACAAAGATCTATATTGATAATAACAGTACTATATTCATAGTTAAGAACCTTGTTTTTCATTCAAAAATAAAGCACGTTGAGATTCGACATCACTTTATTAGAGATTCCAATAAAAAGAAGCTAATTTAAATGATCAAGATTCATACTAACAAGAATGTTGTAGATTTGCTTTCAAAAGCATTTGATGTAAGTAGATTTCAATATCTGATTGCTAGTATTGGCATGCTCAATATCTGAAGGCTTGATTAAGGGAAGAATGCTTGGAATGGAATGGAAAAGTTGCTAAGGATGAAATTCGAGTTAGTACTGGTAACTTCAAGTTTCTGCTGTTAAGTATAATTAGTATTGCTAGTTATACTTAATAATACTGAGTTAATACTGTTAGTTATACTTACTACTGTTGGTATAATTAATATTGTGAGAAAAAGAATTGAGAGATATAGTTTGTTAAAATAGAAAGAGAGGTGTGTGAAATAAAAACAGATAGAGTGATTTAGTGAGAAAAAGAATTGAGAGAATTTGTGAGTTGAAAAACAGAAAGAGAGAAAGCAAAAACAGAAAGAGAGAAATGTGAGCAAAAAGAATTGAGAGAAAGCAAAAAACAGACAGAGAGAAATGTGAGCAAAAAGAATTGAGAGAAAGCAAAAACAGACAGAGAGAAATGTGAGCAAAAAGAATTGAGAGAAATCAAAAACAAACAAAGAGTTTTTGTAAGTCAAAAGGTTACATTGATGATGGAAAAGCTATTTAGAATAGAATTAAAGTTAATGCTGGTGACTCAAAGTTAATGCTGTTAGGCATAAATTTACTACTACCAGTTGAAAGTTAGTGCTGCCAGACATAACGTACTACTGCTGGTGAAAGTTAATGTTGTTAGGCATAACTTACTACTGCTGAGTTACTACTGTTGGGTTACTTACTACTGCCAGTTAAAAGTTAATGCTGTTGAGGGTAATTTCATAAATACTTAGATTAGGGATTTCATTCACTCATTTAATCGATTTCATTCAATCATATACTCTCTAATCACAAACCCTAACTCAATTTCATCATTCATTATCAAAACCCAACATCAATGGCTCCTCTAAACTTTGCTGATTCACATAATATGGTCGCATTTTTGTCTAACCACGCTGAAAGTGAAGGGTTCGAGCAAATTTGGATTTCTTGAATGCAAACCCTATTAAATATGCGTTAACGGTTAATCCTATAATTTATACTTTATGTATTGAGCAGTTTTTGGCTACTGCAAAAGCGAAAACTGTTAATGAAGAAGTTCAGTTACAAGCCCTAGTGGATAGAAAGAAAGTGATCATCACTGAGACAAGTATAAGGAGAGATCTTCATCTGGAAGATGCTGATGGTATTGATTGTCTACCTAATGCTGTTATTTTTGAACAGCTTACACTTATGGGGTATGAAAAACTTTCTCAGAAGCTTACATTTTATAAGACTTTCTTTTCTCCTCAATGAATGTTTTTGATTCTTACTATTCTGCAATGCCTAAGTGCTAAGACTACTACATGGAACGAATTTAGTAGCACTATGGCCTCTGCAATAATCTGCTTAGCCACAAACCAAAAGTTTAACTTTTCCAAGTATATCTTTGATAATATGGTGAAGAATGTGGATAGTACTAGCAAATTCTTGATGTATCCAAGATTTGTACAAGTGTTTTTGAATAAACAAGTTGATGGGATGGCAACTCATGATGAGATTTATGTTACTCCCTCACACACAAAGAAGGTTTTTTGGAATATGAAAAGGGTTAGAAAAGGGTTCTCTAGAAATATAACACCCTTGTTTCCAACAATGATGGTACAAGCTCAACAAGAACAGGGTGAAGGTTCAGCAAATCCTACTGATCCCCATCACACACCCAACATTACACAACTATCATCATCACAACCCTAAAAGAAACAAAAACCAAGGAAGCACAAGAAGAAGGACACTTAGATACCTTAATCTAGTGTTCCTAATGACAATATAGCAGCGAAGGCTATCAATGAGGAGAATGTACCTACACATTCCAATGGTCTACTGCTTAGTGGTGAGGATAGACTAAAACTTGAGGAATTGATGACACTATGTACCAACTTACAAAACAGGGTTCTTGATTTGGAACATACAAAGACCACTCAAGCATTGGAGATTGAAAGCTTAAAAAGGAGAGTGAAGAAGCTTGAGAAGATGCAAAGGTTAAGAACTTACAAGCTTAAAAGATTGTACAAGGTTGGTCTAAGTATTAAGGTTGTTTCCTCTAAAGATGAAGGTTTGGATCAGGAGGATGCATCCAAACAGGGGAGGAAAATTCATGATATTAATGCTGATGAAGACATCACCCTGGAGAATGTTTATGATAAAGATATGTTTGGTGTTAATGATCTTGAAGGTGATGAGGTAGTTGTTGAAAGTGAAGTTGCTGCTAAGAAGAAAGATGATGAAGTTAATGTTGTTGAAGAAGTAGTTAGTACTGCTGGTGATGCTGCTCCAGTTAGTGCTGCTACAATAACTACTGTTGAACTTACTTTGGCTCAAACACTAGCAGAGTTGAAGAGTGCAAGACCCAAAGTTAAAGGGCTAGTTAATCCTAAACAAGAGCCAAGTGAATCAACAACAACAACAACTGCAGGAATTCTTCTTCAAGAACCAAGTGAGACAAGAACAACAACAACAAGAACAATTCCTTCAAAGGATAAGGGTAAAGGTATAATGGTTGAAGAACCTTTGAAGATGAAAAAGAAAGATCAAGTTCTTTTTGATGAACAAGAAGCTATAAGGCTACAAGCTCAATTTGATGAGGAAGCAAGGATTGCAAGAGAAAAAGAAGAAGCTAATGCTGCCTTAATTGCACAATGGAATGATATTTAGGATAAGGTTAAGACTGATTATGAACTGGCTCAAAGATTGCAAGCAGAGGAACAAGAAGAGTTGACTATTGAAGAGAAGTCAAAGTTGTTTGTACAACTCTTAGAAGCAAGAAAGAAACACTTTGCAACAAAAAGAGCAGAAGAAAGGAGGAATAGACCACCAACAAAAGCTCAATAGAGGAGTTTCATGTGTACTTACCTGAAGAATATGGATGGATGGAAGCCCAAAGACTTAAAGAACAAGTCCTTTGCAAATATTTAAGAGTTATTTGATAAAGCGATGAAAAGGGTAAACACATTTGTTGATATGGATACAAAATTGGTGGGAGGTAGTGAAGTAAGAGCAGAAGGCAGTGAGACAATAGCACAAGAAAGTAGCTAAAAGAGAGCAGGTGATGAGCTAGAACAAGAGAACGCAAAGAAGCAAAAGATAGATGATGATCAAGAAGAAGCTAAGATGAAAAAGCTTATAGAGATTGTTCTTGATGAAGAGGAAGTAGCAATTGATGCTATACCATTAGCTACTAAACCTCCAAGCATTATTGATTGAAAGATTGTTAAAGAAGGAAAGATCAGCCTATTTCAAATCATAAGAGCTCATGGAAGTTCAAAAAGGTACTCATCAATGATTTAGATGCTTAGAGATTTGGACAGAGAAGATTTGGAAACTCTATGGAAATTAGTAAAAGCTAAGCATGGATCTACAAGACCAGAAGAGGGCTATGAGAGAGTACTATAGGGTGATCTAAGGACAATGTTTGAGCATAATATAGAAGATACAGTGTGGAGGAATCTACTAGGAAACAAAGTGTTGATTTGGAAATTATTTGATTCCTGTGGAGTACACTTTGTGAGGTTTCAAGACATGCATATCTTTATGTTGGTTGAGAAGAGACATCCCCTTACACCAACAATAGTTACATAGATGTTGAACAAGAAGCTTCAAAATGATCATCTGAATGAAATGTGTTATGTAGATCCCAATCTGAATAGATCTTTCTAGCCTGTTAAGGGTGGTAGCCTATCTGGATAGATCCAAACAAACTACAAGAGAAACAATGACTATGAACAATATAAGTTATGTGGAAACTAACTTATATTACTAAGAAGAACAATGAATAAAGGGTTTAAGCCGTAGTATACCAACGAACTTTTCAAAACTTATCGATTTGGTACGTGTATTTAGAAAAAGCTGTATAATACCAACGAATTTTCATAAAGTGTTCTCATTTGCACATTTTGATGACGTGTCATACGTGATAGGATGACACGTGGCACATCATTAACGTAACATGTCATCAAAATATGCAAATGAGAACACTTTATGAAAATTTGTTGGTATTGTACAGCTTTTTCAAAGTACACGTACCAAATCGATAAGTTTTAAAAAGTTCGTTAGTATTCTACGGCTTAAACCCATGAATAAAACAGAACTTTGATTACTATTAATCTGCTAGGTTACAGATTACTAACTATATATTGGTGAAACTTGTATATGAAACTTATATCTAACTAATGTCATATGGTTCCTTTTATACACCAAGGAAAACCCTAATGGGCTTATAAAATGTGTGAAGAGATAATGAATATCTATTCCTATAATAACTCATGCATATCTCCTAACAGTACTAACTAGCTGTACTAACTTACTACTAACAGCACTAACTATACTGGCAGTACTAACAATGTACTGGCAGTACTAACTATTTATAACTAACAGTACTAACTACTTTGAATATATAGCATTTTTCATCAGTAGCACTAAGAAGAACTAGCAGTAGGAACTTGTATAAGTAGCAGCACTAAGTTGTAGGAACTTCTAAAACCTAACAATCCTCCCCTAAACATGATGTTCACTTGTTAAACTTCATGTTTCTTCAGTTTGAGCTTCTTAAACACTAGGAGGATGTATCCAAACACACTGCTACTCTTTAATCTGCTTTTTCTTGAACTCTTTTGTAACTTAGTAAACTTGAAATTCTTTAGCTTCTAGTCTTTGGTCACCATCTCAGCATCTCAGCAACACAACAACACAGCAACACCAACTAAGTTGGCTTTGTAGTTTTTGGCAAACTACCAGCCATAAACGGATTTGATATTTCTTTACCAGTAGCCGTTTGCTCTGGAATAGCCAATGCTTCATTGCAATAACATGGTGCATTGATAACCATATAGTTTTGAGTAAACTATCAACTATCAACGGATTTGAGATGTCTTTACCAAGAGTCATTTGTTTTGGACTAGCCAACTCTTTACTGTGAAGCATGGTGAGTTAAGAACCATATAGTTTTTAGCAAACTATCGGCTATTAACAGATTTGAGAAGTCTTTACCAGAAGCCGTTTGCTATGGACTAGCCAGTTCTTGATGTCTGTTAAACATGGTTAACTGATGACCATTTGTTGTGTGGTGATAAAACCAACACTTAAAGATCCTTCTCACCTCCATCATAGCTTCCATACTCATCAATCTGCTTTTGAATGAATTTAAGCAGAGTATAAGCATCTTCACTTGCAGTCCTAGCTACTAACCTTAAAGAAAGCATTCTCTTAAGTGTTTCTTTTATGAGTGGATACTTCCTCTCTGCAAGCATATGAATCTCAGTATCATCTTCCAGTATCAAGGTATAAACACCACAATTTTCATATAAATCCCAGCTCTTAAGATTCCATCTTTCTTGATTCTGCCAGAGTTCATCTTCTGCATTTGTATCGAACATTTTCCTTAAATCTCCCCAAAGAACTAGATCAATACCTTCTGGAGTAGTTGTTTCAAATCTCTTCATCACCAGATTATATAACTCCACAAGATCTAGCCTATCAAACCTTGTCACCATTTTAGATAAGGTTTTAATCCACCTAGAACTTCCATCAGATCTAAAGATTATGTAGTAGATGCACTCTGTTCCATGTCTGTCAAAATCATAGAATTTTGATTCTCGGTTAATAATTGGAAACCTCTTCTCCAGGACTTCATAATCTATTATTCCTTCTTCATCTGGAACTATCTTCAGAAAAGCTTTTAGTTGCTCTTCCTCTTCAAGATCAGCATCAGTCTTTTTTCTTTTAGACTTCTTTGTTGCTTTTATCTTAAGTCTGCTGCCTAGTCTTTTCCTGATACTCTCTTCATGTCCTTCTTGCTTATCTTCAACCTTAGTACTGTTAGGTTCTTCAAGAACCTTTTGCTTATGTACACCATCTGCTTCTTTAGAATCTTTTACTGCATCATCTAATTCTATAGGCTAGAAATCATCAATTACCCTTTTCTGTCTTTCATACAAACCTTGAATTTCTGCAAATGTCTTTGCCTTCAGCTGTGAGTGTTTGTAACCACCCATATTCTTCAGATATGTCATCATCAAATTCCTTAGTTGAGATTCAGTTGGTGGTCTACTTCTAATCTTAGTAGATCATTGTGCAGCTCTGAATTTTCTTTGAGCAGCAATTGTTTCAGCCAAGAATTTTGCTCTCTCTTCAATTGTATACTCCTCTCTTTTTTCCTATTGAAGCTTGGCTATAAATAATGCATCGGCATCAATCCTTACTTGACCTTCATCATACGTCCTAGCTATAGCAGCCTTAGATTCTTCTTCTTCCATCTGTCTTTCCCTTTCTTTCTCTGCTTGCAAGTCTACTTGTAATTGTCTGGCGATTTCTGCATCTCTTGCAATCTGAGCAGCATCAAAATCACTTCTAGTCGTCTTCTTTGCAGGCTCAGGTTCTTCTAAGACACTTTTTCCTTTATCTTTAGGGTCAATTGTTGGAAGTGGCTTCAGGGTTAGGATTGATCTTGCAGGTCTTGAAGAATCTTCTGCTTGACTAAAAGGATTTTGTTTAGCAGTATTAACTGAAAATATGTCAGTTTTAGTTAGTACTGTTTTTGGAACAAACTTGTTTTGATGGATTCAATCTTTGCACATTGTTTCCATCAAGTCTATTCTCCCCTTGACCGAGTACCTTTACCTTTTGTATTGGTTCAATTCAACAGTTTAAGCCATTTTTTCTCATGGAAGTCACAATCTCTAATAAGATGGCTAAAGGCTACCAATACAAAACATGCCGTTTTAGTGTGAAACTCTATCCAAACCAGCCTTTTGGACATTGAAACATATTCTGTTCTCTTGTTAGCTTTAGGACTTGGACTACATGTGTTTTGTTTATACAGTTTCCCTAGGGAGTTTTTTTTAATGACTGAACGGTATTAACAAAAGCAAAAACTAGGTTTTTCCTTTTCTTTTGAAGGTTTAATCACATATTCATCATCACTGTCTGACTTATACTCCTCAATGATAGGAGCATCAAACCAAACTTTAGCTTGACTAACAACTTTGGGTTCAACTACAACTGGTTCAGGCACAGATTCAAGTGTTTCTATACTAGAATTGGTTTCACAAGAGTAAAAATCACTAGGTCTTAGCATAGATTAACTAGTTTTGACTGTTTTGGGACCTATATGTAAATTTGATTCATCTATTCCAAAATCATATTTAAGAGGCATGTAGTTTCCTGTCATTGGAGGGGGAACTGCATGCATTCCTTCAAATTTTGCAAATCTATCATACACGGGACTATATTCTACATCACTTAACCTACTATCAAATACACTTTCAAGAACTTCTTTTTCATAACTTATGGGACACCTACATGTATTTGATTTTCATACCTAAGCCAGATTTTGTCCTAGTACTCATTGACTTTTTAGAGTTTACTAAGGCCTTTGGAAGTAACTGTGAATAATTCTCAAGTTTGGTTTTTAATTTTCTTTTTCTTTTACAGATTTCTGGCTAATAGTCTCTTATGATAGTGAGCAAATCAGTTTTATCTTTCTAAATCAATTTCATAAATCCTAATCTTTTTCTCATCAAAAGTTGATGTTTTTGATGAGAAAACTAATTGAGCCTCTTACCTTTTTTTAAAGCTTGAGTTAATAGGCTTGAATTCTATAACTAGCATCACCAAGTTGTTCCCTATTGTGTTATCATATTAATTTTTTATGTTGAGCCATATGATTCCACCATTGTTTTGAACAAGATGTTACCTTAAGTGTTGAGCCTGGAATTGCTGTAAGCTCTCAATGCAAAGTTCTCTTGCTAATCCTGTTGCAATGACCAGTCCAATCAACACTTTTACATCAAGGTTACCAAAGCTTTAGGTTCCTCCTGTTTTCTAGGTCTCCTCCCATTGTCTTTTGCTTTATATCCAGTGTTCCTGATCTCTCCTTTTGTTTCTTGATTTCATTTGATCTGCACTTCTAGCAAAGTGCATGTGTTTTGACAAATTGAAGCCACTCTACCTTGGTCTTGTCCAAAAGCCAAATGGTTTCCCTTGGCAAAAAACTCAGCATTCTCCCTAGTCTTCTTGTATATCTTCGTTAGTCTCATGGAAATCATGGCACTTGCCATTTCAAAGGTCCCATCTCTTCTAAATAAAAACTCATCATCTTGTTCAGTATCTTCATGAAATCCAATGTGGACCCTTGTTTGATAGCAAAGAAAGAGTACTTGAGTTCATCAGTGTATGATGAAGATCCTTCCTTTTGTGAGTTATGGCCAGAAGAAGTAGAAACACCATAAGCAGTACTAACATCATTAGTACTGTTAGTGCTTTCAGAAGAAACAAATGCTACATTCTGTGTGTTGGAAGATATGCAAGTCAGAGCCTTTTAATAATCAGACTTCAAACAATCAAAGATTGTTATAGAGATATCGAAAGCTAAGAGTATCTACTCCTAGCTTGGTCTCCAATACAAGGATACTTGGGACTAGGAAGCAGGTAAATACCTAAGAAACTTCTGATTGGATATTTTAGTGGAGACACCTGCACCATGAATCTCAAGTTGACTCAGAAGACTCTGAAATCTGTCATAACCTTTGTGCAATCCTTCTGCGTTGGAGACAGAAAAAGCTTTCAATTGTGGCTTGAGAATGTATTTCTGCATCTTCTAGATTCATCATTGCCACCAAATCTGGATTTGATAGCTTCCACAACATTTTCTTTTAGCATTAGGCATTTTGTTACAACTTTGCTAATAATGTTCTTCTGGTTATCAGCTATAAGAAGGTGCGTTTTGCTTTCCCTTTCTCTCTCTCTAGCTTAAAAATTTCTTCAGCAGTTTGGGAGGTTAAAACCTTTATTTGTCCTTGTGTTGTTGCGACTTGAACTGGGCGACTATTCACTTTTGTTCAGACTTCCATTATAGGATAATCTGTATGCTTAAAGTTATTGTTCCTTGTTCATGGCCCATATGTCATACTCACCTTTCTTCAGAATAGGGAGTTTAATAGTTGACAGAGTGTGAGGGGCTTGTTGTGTAGGTGTAACTGGTGGTGGTGGTGGTGGATTATCATCATGAAATTCATCTTCTCCTACCATTAAATAGATCTAAAAGGTAAAGGTTTATAACAGATCTATTTTGATTCTTCTTACCTAGAGTTTCTCAACAAGCTCTGATACCACTTGTTGATCCCAATGAATATATCTTTCTAGCCTGTCAAGGGTGGTAATATCTGGATGATCCATAACTACAAGAGAAACTATAAGTTATGCGGAAACTAACTTATATTGCTAAGAAGAACAATGAATAAAACAGAACTTTGATTACTATTAATCTGCTAGGTTACATATTACTAACTATGAATATTTGTGAAACTTGTATATCTAACTAATGCCGTAGGGTTCCTTTTATACACCAAGAAAACCTATGGGACTTACAAAAACACGTTAATGATTCTTGCATATATATTCCTAATTTATCCATGCATATCACTTAAGCTATACTATCTATATCTGCTGAGCACTACTATTTACTACAACAGTATAACTTAATGGCAGAGTATAACAATGTACTGGAAGTATAAATACTTATAACTTACAATACTATCCTACTTAGTATATTTGCTTGAGCCTTTCGATCTCACTAGCAGCACTAGTAGTAAGTAGAACTAGCATAGTAACTTGTATAAGTAGCAGCACTAAGTTGTAGTAAAATTCTGGAAACCAAATGCATACCTAAAACTGAGTTTAAGGTGTTGTATTTATAAAGTCTGGAAACTGGTCGATAGCTCGTTATCTGGGCGACGTGGGGGACGGTTTCGGCGTATTGAGGAATTTCTTTGAGTATAGGACCAGTTTGATATCTTTTTAGGAATCTTCTGTGTTTAATTAACCTTGATACGGCCGTCTAGAGGCTATTGGATACGGCGTATAGGTTTCAATCTTCGTGGTTAAAAATTTAGGAAGTGTAGGCTAGGATACGCGTATTTCTTAAGGATAGGCGTATTGGTTGTCAAGAAAGATATTCTTCAAATGTCTTCGTTTTAAGTCAGAATGCGTGCCTTTTAGCTAATCTTTACCAAGTACTCCATAATTACTGCAATTCTCAAATACAAATGATTTTGGTAATATTTCCTTTGCAAATAATTAAACAAATGGGTTTATTGTCTTGGGAAATGATGCTATAAAAGTGACGTTATTTGATGTCATCAACATTTCTTCAATGACAGACATTAATAGTTCATCTTGTTGTACAGGAGAACTAGTGCTTTGAAAAATCAGAGTTTTAGTTTCTTGCAAGTATTGTTCATAAGAAACGATATTACTATCACTTGTTATGTCATTTTCTGTGTTATTATCAAAAAATGGTTGTTCAGAACATTGTGTCTCTTACACACTTTGATAACTTATATCATCGATGTTTATATCATGAAATGGTACCTCTGAGAAAAACATCTGAGTTATAAAAAGATAGATTGTCCATGAGAATTGCCTTAGTTGTAGGTACATCATCACAATCAGAATCAAAAGCATCAAGATCATCAGTTTGAAATGTTGCTGGAGTTAGGATTTCTTTAGATGCTTGAGCTGGAATGAATGTATCCCCATTATTTGCTAAGAAGGCCAATTATCCTGGATCCAAATAAGCTCATGATTCCAAGGATTCAGTCAACAACATCTTTTCCTTAAACCATGCTGAATTCTTGGGCCTTTCTGGCATAGTGCATTGTCTAGCAAAATGACCTTCCTCTTGACAGTTGTAACATTTAACCACCCTTACTTGACTTGCATCCCCTTACCTATTAACACCCTGATTTATAGCAGTGTTCCTTGCCCCATTGTTATCATACCCATGTGTTTGTCTTCCCTAAACTATTTGCACGATGACTCATCTATCTTGAATGGTTGCTTGGTTCCTAGGATTAGATGAAGTTCTTAGCTGATTGTTTGTCTGTGGGAAACGAGGACCAAATGTTGTGGTTACAAATGCAATTAGCTTGTTCAAATTGGCAATTAGATCATCAGAAGGGTTAAAAAATGGAATCACAAGTCCTGAATCTAACTATATGGAAGATGATTGCTGAATAGCATGTGCTTGATAGGATTGTTGTAAAACAGGTGCTTGATATTGTTGATGAACCACTGGAGAAGGAGTAACAACTCGTGGCTGATACTATGATTGTTGAACAATTGGTGCATTATAAGAACATCGTGGTGCAGGAGGTGAGTAGTATTGTTGAGTGGCAGATGATAGTTAAGGATAGTACTGAGTCGGGTTCAAATAAGTTAGAGAATTACCAACCAAGGCTATCTGATCCGGATACCTTTGTCTTGCTAAACGAACTTCATTTTGCAAGGAGGCTTTATATTTGGGCCCCCATGATGAAGCGTTACAGTAATCAAAGTTAGTGGTATGCATGTCTTTTGCTAACTTGTCATCCGTGACAAATTTTCTCCATTCAGGTTGAAGATGTTTGACAAACTTTGTGTGGACTTAGAGTGGTTTCATTGTCATACCGATCGTATGCATATCATTGATCAACTAGGCAAACCGCATGTAATACGAATGAATTGTCTCTCCAGGCATAAAAGTGAATGTGTCAAAATCATCATAAACCTTGGACTCTCGCTCTTGCAATGATGATTAACTAAATTGTAAATGTATTGAGGTAAACCTTGCAAAACAACGTTTGTTGCCTTGATATCAACTGATTTATGAATCTTTTCTTCATTTATAAGATCAGCGTATGTGCGTGCTCTTATCGTTGCTGGAGTAGTTTTGTTTCTAGGTTCTACCATTGTTCCATATTAGAAAGATCCGTTGAGAACTAAGTCAACAAGTAACTTGCCATTATCCTTGCCTTTAATGTATAACAGCATAGACTTTTTTTTTTTTGGCCCATGGAACTGTAATTAGACTTATCGAGCATAGGAGGATGGTTGTCTACCGGAAACAATTGACATTTCTGCTAATGATAAACTCATTTTGAATTACTTTAAATGTGAAATGAAATTATTTGATCGATTCAGTGATTGATGAGAATTATGTTAAAAGTATGTTGTTATAAGTGATTTAGTCCTTGTTAATTCACAAGATTTTACTAATCTTGATTAAACCAAGAAAATAAGTTAATACTTCACGGGATTTTACTAATCAAAGATAAACCATTGAAATTAATTTGTTTTTTGAAATCTCACAAACCTCAGTGTCACAAACCTCAGGAATATGTCACAAACCTTAGTGTCACAAAACTCAGGAATATGTCACAAACCTCAGAATAGTAATATGCACAAACCGCAGATACAAACCGCATTGACTAAATGTGCACAACCCGCAGAGGAATGGAATATTTGACAGAGTTTTGTTTCCTATAAAGTAACAACCCACAGAAAACTTGCTAAACATGTATGTCACAAACCTCATAAACATAAACCGCATGATAGAATTCACAAACCGCAGACATAAACCATAGTGATTAAATGTGCACAAACCGCAGAGAAATGGAATTTTGGATAAAGTTTAGTTTCCTAGAAATGTAATAAACCACAAAAAACTGTAAAACATGTATGTAACAAACCGCAAGAAAGCGTTATACAAAAACCACAAGAAATAGTGCACAAACTACAGATACAAACCGCAGACACAAACCGCCGAAACTAAACGTGCAAAAGTCGCACTCTTTAAACACAAATCGCAGTCTTCATACACAAACCACAATCTTTAAACTTGTCACACCCCGACAATGGCGGAAACTCAGGAGCGCAACATAATGATCAATCATAACACAAGATACAATATAGAGAAAACTACAATGCATAAACTTCAAGTGTTACGAAGACCATCAACCTCGAACAACCTCGAGTGATGTCCCAAATCACAATCAAATTCGCAAATTCTTACAATAACCAATAGCCCACACAAGGGGTCCAAATCCAAACTTATACCAAAATCTTCCAAATACTAAAACCAAATAAAACAAACAAGCAAGACTTCATATGAGAAATATACACGGGATACTTCTATCATAAATCACAAACTTATTCCTCTTTCACTTCACCTGAATATATGCAACCAGTGGACAATAGTGCAATATGACAGTGAATATATGCAAACAAACATAGCATCACCGCTAATCAATAACCATATGTCACTTACGCACCTAAAGGGCATACTAGCTCGAGCACTAAATTAGGGAAGGACCACACACAAACTGTGGTAGGCGTACCCATCCGCTCCAATAATCACACAAATATTGAGTAGGTATACCCATCCGATCCAAACAATCATACAAATACTAGGATAGGCGTACCCCACCAATCCAAACAATCATGCAACACATAATATTCACATAGAAGTCACAAGCACGTATCTTGTCCCAAAAACAAAACCACAATTGCGCACAGATTCAATTCTAAAAATTGTTTCAAAACAATTTAAGTAGCAATTTCCCCCAAGCGGAAAAATGTTAGAAAAATGGGGTTACGAGGAACTACTCAAGCAGTCTTTTGCTTACCAAATCTCAATCATGCAAGCAAATGCAACGACGCCCGCACACGACCTAGTCCAGTTAATGTCCCTTTTTAATCATTCACTTCTAAAACAGTCTTCACGTTTGATGCATAGAGTTTAGACGCGTTGTACAATTACACATAACAATTTAGTGGTCTGATGGTTGACGACATATCCCCACAATCCTATCAATCTCATTACTCGATAATACATACTTATACTATTTAGAAAAAATAAATAAGTAATATACGTAAATAGGTATAATTAATAATTATAAATATATCTCGGTAAGTCCATTCAGTCACCTTTGTCACCGTGAAAATAATCATATTAGAGTTTAAAATGAAACGTTTACTCATAATAAACATATTTGAGAAGTTTTGAGAAAAAATATATTTTTCGTCTTTTAGTGAATTTAGTATATAAATAAAATAATAAAATAATATTTTATTATTTAAATTCAAAAATCATGTTTTAGGTAAATTTTCTAAGTATAAATTTTTTACGAAATTTCGACACGACCTGTACGCTCATACAACGTTTTCCAAGGTTTTTATCCTTTATTTCAACACTTTTCATCAATTTGACACTTTTCGACAAAATTCCAAAATCTTAATCTTTTACGTTTACTAAAACGTTTTTCCCAAAATATTGTTTAATATCACTTCGTAAATACATTTTCACTTTCAAAACTCCGTGAAAACTCTTATAACGACTAATTATCGCTTATTGGGCTTTAAGGCCCAACAAAGGTCCATTAAGATATTTATAAGTCCAAAATACGATTCATGTCCAAAACCAAGGTCCATTTATATACATAAGCTCATAATAATAAGTAAAAAATAATCTGGACTACAATAAGCCCTCCCATTAAGCCACAGCTTAAATAGGCTTATTGGGCCGTAAGTCCATAAGCTCCACAATACATATATTAAGCTTGAAAATAAGCTAATAAGCTACGTATCGCATATGGTTAGCACCATAAGTTATAAAAATAGTCCACAAACATACGACATATCACAAAAATAGTCAAAAATCACTTCCCTTGTGATTTTGAAAATGACGTGGCATTTAAGCCCAAAATAAGCCAAGAAATAGCTTAAAAATAAGCCCGAAATAAGCTATACAAGCTACTATAAAAAATAAGCTATCTAGCAACATATGTTATTCAACCATCACGACCACAACATCAAAACTACAAAAACCCCTCTTTTCCTTTTTAAATCCAACGAACCAAATACCCTTTTATATATCCGTTTCATTTCCAAAAATCGATTTTCACAACGATCAACTTGTACAACTAGCATCTACACATCAAAATAAACCCAAAAGGACAAACAAAATTTGAATTTGAACACTTACAAGAAAATCTTCAAAAATGTAGATTTCGACACGAACCGGACAACCCAAACGTTGTTTAAATGAATACCCAAATACTCGTATCAACACGGAATATCATGTTCTCGATCAAAGTTGGAAAATTTATAGTGTTTGTGGTGGTGTAGGTGGCAGACAAAACACACACGCACATACACACACACAAGTGTGTGTTAATTTTTTTTGAAAATGAAATTGAGAATGAATAAAGATGCTAGTGAAAGAATATAAGTGTACAAATTCTAGACAACCATGCTAAAAAAAGCATCCTTCTTCCTCTTGACCGGCCATGGGATCCTATAGGGTCTCGAGTCTTTCTTTTCGTGTCGAAATCACTTAAAAGCTCATAAAAATCAACCGTAAAATTTATCCCAAAGTTAGTTAAAAAGCAGTTTTATTCACCTTAAAAATACTTTTCCATTAACCTAGTGTATTTACACGACATATTTTCACTTTAAACCCTTCAAAACTTATTTGGACATTAAAAGGAGTGTCTGGACTGTGGTTTTTTTGGCATTTCTCAAAAATTCACGAGTCAAACCACCGAAAAATACAAATAACATAATAATAGCTCTAAAAGAAGAATTTTCTACAAAATATCCATAAAATTCCACAATTCTCATAAATCAACCACCTGTCATCGGGTACAAAATTTGAATAAATTGACAAACGTCAAATAGTCAAAGGACTATAAATGAAATATTTAAAACATAAAAAGGGCCAAAGGTTTACTTTTACCTCTATAAGTTTTTCGTCCCCGAATTCAATAACTATTCATCACTAAACACATGTGGATACACGGTTTCTCTGATTTCTCGTTTCGAATTTCAGCCGAACATTGACGATGGCATTTCCTACTACGCTTCAGCTCTTAACTCTCTTTCCAAAAATTCCACAGGCTCTTCCACAAAATTCAATTGCTTCAACTCAAAACATCATCTAAAGGCACTTGAAGTGTTGGATCAGCCAAACACTTATTATGGTTTTGACACGTGGAAACGTGTCATTTAAAACACCCATTCAATATACTAAGCAAATCTAACCGATAGGCCACGGGGCCTACTTTTTCAATAATCTTAAACGGTCAATCAAATCTAGCTGCTAATTTCCCCTTTTTCCCAAAGCGTACCACACCTTTCCATGGTGACACTTTGAGCAAGACATAGTCACCTACACTAAACTCTAGAGGCTTCCTCCTCTTATTTGATAACTTTTCTGGTTGATCCGCGCAGCCATAGTCTATCTGTAAATTGGCGAGATATTCTCAGAATTTTCTGGATAACTCAAGGTTCCTATTATTGACCTTCTCCATACCTCAGCCTACTTAATTGGGCGATCGACACTTTTTCCACACTACGCCTCAAACGGAGCACATTCACCATTGAATGATAACTATTGTTATATGAAAACTCAACCAACAGAAGATGAACATCCCAACTTTCTCTAAAGTCCAGGATGCACGAGACTTAGTTAACTAGTCCATAATGACCCAGATTGTGTCATGCCCACTACTAGTCCTAGGCAACTTAGTCATAAAATCCATAGTTATTCCTTCCCATTTCCATATGAGGATCTCAGGTTGCTGGAGCAAGCCAGATGGCCTTTGATGCTCAGCCTTAACCTTTAAATAAGTCAAACACTTACTAACATACTCAGCTATGTCCTTTTTCATTCCAAGCCACCAATACCTATCTCTCAAATCGTAATACATCTTATCAGTTCTTGGGTGTTCAGAGTACTTCGACTTATGAGCTTCATCCATTATCAGGGTTCTCACCTCACCCTTCAAAGGTACCCATATTCGATCTAGGTAGTACAAAGTCCTATCACTTCTCCTCTATTATCATCTCATCAACCCTTCTCATCCTTGCAAACTTTTTTTTTTTTTTTTGTTTTTCTTTCATAACCTGAATTAAGAAAAAAAGAAAAGAATTTCATCCACAGCCTCCTTCAGAGCTGCTAGTATCCCACCTTGATACTCGACTGAGTGTCGATATACATAGCTCTAACTCTCTAGGGCTTTACTCTTTACTCTTATGTTATCCTATCTTTTGTAATTTTTTGTAGTACAAAGTCCCATCATATCTCTTTTCTATCATCTCATCTAATCCTTTTTGCAATCCTATAAACTCATCTATAGCCTCCTTCTGAGCCGTCAGTATCCTATCCTTGATACTCGACTAAAGGATCATATTCATAGCTCTAACTCTCTTGGGCTTTACTCTTTCATTCCTACTTAAGGCATCAACCACCACATTCGCCTTACCAAAATGGTAGCGAATCTCACAGTCATAATCACTAAACATCTCTATCCAGCGACGCTGTCGCATATTCAACCCTTTCTGACTAAAGATATGTCGAAGACTCTTACGATCTATATAGATGACACTCTTTGTCCCATACAGGTAATGTCTCCAGATCTTAAGTGCAAACACGACTGCACCCAACTCCAAATCATGGGTCATATAATTCTTCTCTTGAATTTTCAACTGCCTAGACGCGTAGGCTATCAACTTACCTCTTTGCATTAATACACAGCCTAGTCCTATCCCGAACGCATCACAATATACCACAAAGTCTTCCAGTCCATCGAGGAGAGCTAGAACAGGCGCATTACACAACTTATCCTTCAAGGTTTGAAATTCCAATTCATGTTCCTCACCCCAATAGAAAGTCTTACACTTTTGAGTCAAGATAGTAAGAGACTTAGCTATCTTAGAAAAGTTCTCAATGAACCTAAGGTAATATCCAGCTAATCCTAAGAATGAATGAACCTCAGTCGGAGTTCTAGGGGCTTTCCAATTCTAAACAGCTTCAATCTTACTAGGGTCTACATGAATCCTATTACCATTTATCACATGTCTAAGAAACTGCACTTCCCTTAGCCAGAATTCACACTTAGAAAACTTAGCTTATAGTTTCTCTTTCTTGAGCAGTTCCAAGACTAACCTTAAGTGTTCTACATGCTCCTCTCAAGTCTTAGAGTATATTAAGATATCGTCTATAAATACTATCACAAACTTATCAAGATAAGGCCTACAAACTCTATTCATTAAATCCATGAATACCGCTGGTGCGTTATTCAGACCAAAGTGCATTACTGTGAACTCAAAATGTCTGTAACGAATTCTAAACGCAGTCTTTAGAATGTCATCTTCATGCACTCTCAGTTGATGGTATCCAGACCTAAGATCTATCTTTGAGAAAAACTACGACCCTTTTAGTTGGTCAAATAGATCATCAATCTTAGGAAGCGGGTAACGATTCT
>BQNB010083840.1:10991-28925 GCA_026074375.1 Tanacetum coccineum | reverse complement strand
TCAACTATCTCGGAGTGAGAAAGTCAATAGAAGTCGTGTGTATCTCTGATTAATAATTTTTCTTTTAACTATATATAATAAAATATATAATAATATATATAATCTAAAAAAACAACAATAATCAATAAAACCGAGAAGTAGTATAGAATGTTTCCGGATCGTTTATCCCCAACGAGGCTGTGCTGGAAAATCGATACAGTCGGAAGATTGGAGTTTGAATGAGAGAAATGATTTGAGAGTGTGGAAAGCTAAATTAAACAATAACAAACAAAAACGATTAAGAAAAACCTAAAAATTATGAAATTAAGCTAAAAAAACGAGAGCACGAATCCTGAACAAAGGGTCAAAAACCTAAATTTTGCAAATTTAACCCTAAAACAAATTTAAAAGCTAAATTAGATACTAAATGACAAATAACAAAGTTTAAAAAAACTAGACTGAAAACGGAGGTCGTTTGACCCAAAAACGAGTCAAGACAAATTCCGTACCCGAGCCCCGTTCTTTAAAAATCAAAAAGTTACAAAAATGCCCCTACGAAAATTTTTGTATTTTTCCTACAAAATATATGACTAAAGAAAATTTTCTAAAAAAGAAAAATAGCTTAAAGAGGCTAAAAGAGGTTAAATATTAAACCACTTGGGACTCTAACAGAGAAGTCCCAAGGGCGCAACGGTAACACTAGTTATAAAAGAGAGGTGTATCGAGGGTAGAGGCCCGAGTTCGAGTCTTGCTCACCCGGGTCACCCCTTGTCTCCTTTTTTTTTTAACTTTTTCAAACAAACTTGTTAAGCTCCTTGAGCTTAACAATTTTCACAACAACACCTTTTTTAGAAAAGCTAAAAAAAAGCTGAAAAAGGGCTTTTTAAAACGGACAGAAGCTTAAAGTGACTTAAAGCTTAAATGGCTTATGGCATTTAACTTTTTAGACTAATAAGCTAGAGTTTGGACAAATAAGCTTAAAGGGGGACCTAACCTAACCTAGATAAGCACCTATGAGCTAAAATCTAGCAACTAAATAAGCTAAGAAAAGCTAAACTAGACAGAAACTTAAATTAAGCTTAAGGCTTAAATGCTAGCTTTTCTTAATGGATTTTAGTGAACAAATAAGCAAGGAAAATGGCAAAAAGAGCACACACAATTTATCACACCAACAATAAGAACTTTTAGGAACAAAGTTAAGTCAATGCAATAGGCCCAATAAGCGAGGAGGTGGCTTAAACACTCAGCAGTACTAACTTTGGAGTTAGTACTGCTAGGGTGAAAAGGTGGCTTTTCCTTGCACACAATAAGCAATGGAAGGGACAAATAAGCTAGCACAGGCAACAACCACTTAATAAGCAACTAAGGACACAAAAACAGCCATTAAAAAGCACAAAATAAGCTGGAAAGAAAAATAAGCTATTTCTTACTCTATGCTTAAAAAAATTTCAAAGTGCCTACTTAAGGCCTGAAAATAAGCTAGCTAGAGTGTGACTTAAGGTCTGAAAATAAGGGGGTTTATCAAAGAGCTTATGGGCTTTTTAGAAAAGCCAAAAACTCATGCTAAAGTTAACAAATGAGCTAGAGAGAATGGCTTGAAAATGGTGTCTAGCACCAGGGCAACTAAGCTAAAACAAGGGGCTTAAATTGACAGCTTATTTTAAGCTGTCAAATAAGCTTAAAATTAAAAATTAAGCTAAAACAGATTGAGCATGGCCTAAGGTGAACTTGTGCTCAAATTTTAAACTCATAAAAATACTTTTAAGCTGCTGGTTTTTGTCTTTGAAAAAGGGCTTTTTCTTTTTAAAAAAATGATGACACCAATCTTGGCAGTTTTGGACTTAAGAAGTCAAATGACTCAAAACACTTTTAACAACAAAGTTTTACACTACAAGGGACACACTTTTGAAACAAAAACTTCAGGATTACAAGAGCTTATCAAATATGAAATATGCTCTTGTACCTCCTTCAAAAAAAAAACACAGTCTTTTAAGAATAATTTAGAAAATTTGAAAAACACTTTTCTTAACTTAAAATCTTTGAAAAACAGACTCAAAAGAGCTTAAACATTTAAGCTAAAGCTAACCTTATGACCCACCCCGGTCATATCCATTTGACCCATTTTAATACTTAACCCAAACACCCCTTTATATTCTAAAAACGAATTTTAAAACTTATACAAACTGATTTAAGCATTCATTTTTAAAGTCAAGGATTAAATAAGCATAGTTAAGCATTAACAAACATATATATGACATAAACAATTAAGAAATACAAACATAAGCTAAGAATAAGCACAAATAAGCTGTTGCTACAGTAACTTTTAAGCAAAAGTAAAAAAAAATGTACCTTAATCCTTGCTCAAACAGGATTTTTGAATACCTAAAGAAGCTCTAAAACCTACCCTTAGCTTATGAATAAGCTTAAACTAAGAAAACCCAATGAGCCTTCCAGGTTTGCTCATTCATCCACTTGATCAAACAGTAACCCGTTTTTTTTTTCTTTTGAATTTTTCTTAAATTTTGATTCACAGTTTAAAACAGGTTATAGAGAGTGCTTATATAAAAGCTTAAAGGTTTTTAAAGAGACATATGTAACTTAGAACACAAATGTAAAACTAAAATTGAATTTTCTTTAAAAAAGGAAAGTACAAGTACATAAAAGAATTTAAACTGAACTAAAAACTTAACACACTAAAAAAAACTAACTGGTGCCTCAAGGGCCTACAAACGACTTATTTAGAAAAGCTAAGCTAGGGTTTCCTTTTTTTTGTCTTCCCTTCTGTGTGCTTCTTTGTAGACACAGAAGATAACTTGTGTGCTTGTTGTGAGAGTGTAGAAACTCAAAGCAATTCTGTCCATCCATTTATCTTGGTACCCAAGGTCTTGAAGCTAAACCCTTGATCGAACTAGTGGGTTTTTAGATTGCCAACATGGCATACCCATGTGGGGGGTGGGGTTTGTGATTGTGAAGGTTTTGGATGGATGTGGGGAGGTCAACGAAGTTGACAATGACAGGGTGTGGGGTTGTGGGATTTGGCGGGAAAGGTTTGAGAAGATATACAGTAATTTAAATTTCCAGGTGTGGGTTTGAGGTTTTAACATAATTGGTCCCTCAAGGTTATTTATGATGTTGCAATACACGTCCTTGTGTTTATAAATAATTCGGGACTTGGCAAAAATACCCCTTGAGGGTTGTATTTGAAATTGCACCCATGGTCCTTGTTAGTTATAGCTTTGAAAGTTTGGCAGACTTAACCCTTGTAGTTAATACTTTGGGAAGTTGGCAGAATTAACCCTTGCAAGATTTTCTTCTTTTACCTTTATTAAATAAGTTTAGGGATTTGGCAAATTTAGCCCCCAAACTTATTTTTCTTCACTTGTGGCCTTTGGATTTGTCGGGGTTGACTTTTTGACACTTGGGCTTTGTCTTGACTTTGTCTTTTCCACGCTTTTCCATTCCGTGTCCGGTTTTGTCGTTTTGGCTTCGTTTTTCGTCCTTTTCTTAGATATCTATTCCTGCACAATACAATTAGCAAAACAAGCATATTTTTGGCATTTTAAGTCCGTTTTTGGTTATTTTAACTTGTTTTTAAAGGTAAAAGGTATGTGTATTTAAACACATACCAATATGCTTCAAGAAGAAGAATATCCGCCTCTGGGTCATAATAAGAGTCATCAACTTCCGGTGAAGTTGGATCATCTTCAAGATAGAGGAAAGCGTTCACTTCCTCGAGACGAAAATCACTATCCCCGAAGGGAGTGAGAGTCGGAGAAGAGGTAGAAACGATCGGGTCATAATAAGGAGTGGGATTGCCACTCGCGATCACATCGAAGAAACCAAGAACTTCTTGAGAATACTCCTCACAAGCCATTTCAATGACGTCGATTCGGTTCGCCGTCATATCATCGTAATTAGAGGAGTACCTCGAAGTTTGATCAAGATTGAATGTTACGGCTTCTTTTCCAACACGAAGTGTTAATTCTCCTTCGTAAACATCAATCAAGGCACGTCCGGTCTTTAAGAAGGATCTCTCGAGAATTAGGGGAACTCGGGGATCGGCATCAAAGTCTACGACTACAAAGTCGGCCAGGAATTGGAACTTTCCTACTTTTACGTAGACATCTTCGGCGATACCGATCGATTGAGAAATCATTCGGTCCGCAAGTTCTAGAGTCATACAAGTAGGAGTAAGTTCGGGAAGGGATAGCTTTTTCCACACGGATAATGGCATGAGATTTATGCTAGCGCCAAGATCGGCCAAGGCTAAGCACTTATCCATTCAGACTCACACGACCTTAGGTTTCATAAACTCTTAGGTTTTCCGTATGCACATAGCTTATAAAATAGAATAGCCAAAGTTCAAAAGCATATTTGAATTTAACAAAAAGAGACCTTTTATTCACACTTAATATTAACCATTATTGCAATTTGTAACCCTCGACCTTTTAGAAGGCTGCAACATCGGTTGTGAGCCGGCAATATACAGCAAACTTTTATCAGTCTCGGATTATTATTCTTACTATAGGCTTTCTTTAGAAGGCTGTAACATCGGTTGTGAGCCGGCAAGATACAGCAAACTTTTATCAACCCACAGTTTATATTTATTATATTTTTGCATTTTTCATCATTTTTTTTAATATTGGGAAAATGTCTTTTTGAAAAATTTAAGTATAAATTTGAACAAAGGCTAAAGTTTTTGCTATATACTACATAAAAATTATTGATTTAAGTTTAATTTTCAAAAGTAGCACGTATATTAATCAGGTTAAGAGCTTATGGGAGAAAAAGCGACAAATTACACACATGAGCTCTTAAGATTTCCAAATAATCCCTTTTTAAGCATCCCAACACATACTTAACAGATATCATTTATTCATTCTTATTGTTCGCGAATATCACAGAACAGCTTCGTCAAAAAGTTAAGGAACAAGTAGAGCTCAACACGAAAACACCAGAAAAAAGAAATTAATTAGCTCGATACAGTCAAAATTTACTCTTATTCTACCCAGCAGGAAAGTCAAAATTATGACAAAACACTTATTTTATTTTTGAAAATTTTTAAATTTTTTCATTTTTTTGAAATTTTGGTGGTAAAAACGGGATTACGTGAGAAACAACGGCTGCAGGCACAATCAAATCGAAGATCCCCCCCATACTAGAATGAAACATTGTCCTCAATGTTTTACGAAGGGTTTCTACGTAAATCCTAAGCCGTTTATGAATTATGCTTAAAGATAAACGTTAGTCGATAAGATTAGGATATCGGGATTCCCAAATGAAGCTGAGGATTGTGAAGCTCTTGTGATCGAAGGACAAATACCGCGAGCACGAGAGGCTTCAAAAATCCGGGACATCCTGGACAATACAGCACAAAACACAAAACATGGAAAAGGTAGAGGCAAGCCTCCTCACAACAACTAAACACTTATTCATTACTACTAAGCTAGCATACTACTACGGATAAACTAGGATAAGCATGGGGTGCCTCCCACGAAGCGCTTGTTTAGGGTCACTAAGCTTGACCCAATTCCCTGAATTTAGTTGTCCTTAGGGAAGGTTTGGAGGTCCGGGATATCCATAGCAGGGATATCACCTCCAAAGTAGTGCTTGGAGACATACCAATTACTTTTAAGTTTTGGCCCGGAGTCGGGATAAACCAACTGTGCCATAAACGGAAAAAACTTGAACAAACGTAAATGTCCCTGACCCAACTGTAACTTCAATTTGCCGGAGAAAATTTTCAATCTTGAGTTAAAAAGGAGGACTTGATCACCGATGTTAAAAACACGGTTTTTGATCTTTGCGTCATGAAACCTCTTAGTTTTCTCTTTGTAGATCAAAGAATTTTCATAGTCTTGATCACAGCAGTTCACTTAATTCAATGAGTTGAACCTTGCGTTGATACACACCGGCGGTATTGAGATCAAGTTGTCATGTTTAAGGGCCCCAGTAAGCTTTGTGCTCAAACTCAAATCGGCAGATTGACACGCCTTTCCAAGTATACAAGCATGTAAACGTAGTGCACCCGATTGGTTGTTTTTGTACGCTTTGTACTGATATGGCTCAAGAGAGCCGTCATCCAGTTTGTCTGACCAAGAGGCACGATTTTCGCCCACTGTCCTTTCAAGAATTCTTTTTAAACCCAACAATTGTTCGATACGTCAAACTAACACAACCTGCCCACTTGTCTGTGGTGAACGCGGTTTGGGAAGACAATGTGTGACCTCCATATTAAGCAAAACCTTTGCAAACTGATCATTGCATAAAATGTGTCCAAGCATCACTGATGATGCAACGAGGGGCACCAAATCTGGCAAAGAGAGATTTAAGAAATTTACAAACTACTCGGGCGTCGTTGGTGGGGAGCGCCTTCGCTTCAACCCATTTTGACAAATAGTCGACAGCCACAAGTATGTATTTGTTGCCTCTAGAAGATGGGAATGGTCCCATGAAGTCTATGCCCCAAACGTCAAAGATTTCACATACTTGGATGGAATTTTGAGGCATCTCATCCCTTTGTGAAATTTTTCCTTGTCGTTGGCATGAGTCGCAATTTTTAACCAACCGAGGCATCTTTAATATATAAGGCCAAAAGAATCTGGCATCAAAAGACCTTTTTGGCGTGAGTTTTTGCACCGTGAATGAGTCCCCCGGTGTCCACTTGTGCAAGCTTCGAGAATGTCGAGAGCTTCTTTACCGTGCACACACCGCCGGATCATTTGATCCGATACAGAATTATTAAACAAAAGGTGGTCATCCCCAGAAGTATGTTTGAACATCTTTGAAAAACTTGCTTTTCTATTGATGAGACATTCCCTTGACAAAGAAATTCCGCACATGGTAGTATTGCGAAATCTGCAAACCAGGGTACAACTACTCTAAGAAGCAACCGATCAAGAGTTTTAGTAGAGAAATGTTTTCCGTGATTTCCTTGTTTTTTCGAGTTTATCTGATGAGTGTTCTCACAGTCTGGAAAGATGATCGCGGCCGCGTTAGATTATCTCTCCTTTTTTGTCTCGATGACAACACAATTCTTTAGAGCAAAAGGAACCTCACCGCAATCATTCTTGGCTTAGCATCCTTTTTAGCGAAGAGATACTTTATATCAGAATGGTCAGTATACACTATGCCTCTTAGACAAAACAAGATATGACGAAAATTCTCAAAGCAAACACTACGCAAGTAATTCATTTCGTCGTAGTGGTAGTGGGTGCTTGATCATTCAGTCATGGTTTTGCTGGCATAAGTGAATTGGTTGGAAATGTCTTTTTTTTTCGTTGCCAAGGGACTGCACCCAATTGCCAAATCACTTGCATCACACATTTATTCCGAAGAGCAAGTCCCAAGTCGGGATCAATCAAAATCTGGAAGCCTTAGTCAATTTTCTTTTAAGTGTATTAAGGATTCGATACACTCTTATGACGAAGAAAAATGGAGTCCTCATATTCAAGCATGTGGTTCGGTGGATTTTTTTCCCAAAAAAAAAATTTGGGCGGTGCTAATTTTGAGAAGTCTGTATGAAAAAAAAAATCGTCGGTTAAAAACCGGCATGCCAGCAAACTTGTACAACCTTCACAGTATTTCGGGTGATGGAGCTTGGCGATAATTGTCAACTTTAGCACGATCGACCCTCAAATTCCTGGCTTAGGAGATTTTGTGTCCAATAACAATGCATTCTTACCATGACATGACTTTTCTCCAGTTTAGGACCAAATTGGTGTCTTCTCACACCGTTTTAAAAACTTTTTTGTTGATTTATTTTCCAAGTGGGCTAAGGCATGTAGAGATAAGTCCCCCGAGACTGAAAAGTTCATCATAAATACTTCCATCATTTTTTCGAACAGGTCCGTGAAGATTGCCATCATACATCGTTGAAAACGTGCGGGCATGCATAGCCCACAAGGCAAGCGGCGATAGCAAATTATTCCTTATGGGCAATTAAAATGTTTGTCTTTTCCCTGTGTCCTATCGGGTACTATGGAATCTGGAAATAACCCGAAAATCATCGAGTAAACAATAACTTTAAGCAAAAATAATCTAAGCTACAGTAATCTTAAGCAAAAATTAAAAGCAGTACACCTTTGATCCTTGGCTCAAAACAGGATTTATGTGAAACCCTAAATAAGCTACTAATCCTACCTCAAGCTTCAAAAAATAAGCTATACAAAGCAAACCAATGAGCCATCCCAAGTTGCTCATACATAAACCATATAGCTTAATACAAACAAAACCCTTTTTTTTTCTTTTTAATTTTTCTTAAATCCTTGTCTTAAAGTTAAACAGATTATGAAGTGGCTTGTTATTAGCCTTAAAAGACTTGAGATAACTTAAGAACTAAAAATTAAAACTTAAAACTGAATTTTCATTAATCTTTTAAAACACAAGTACATAAAAGTTACACAACTTAAAGCTGAACTAGACTAAAAAAACTACACTCTAAAACTAACTATTTGCCTCAAGGGCTTACAAAAGCTTATATAGAAACGAGCTAGGGTTTGGACTTTTGTCTTCTCTTCTTGTCCTCTTCCTTGTGTGCTTCTTTGTAGACACAAAACCCGTCTTGTGTTTGTTGTGAGAGTGGACTCCAAAGTTAATCCTGGCCCTTGGTTTTTCTTGTCGCCCACTTAAACTCATCAAAACCCTTGATTGTTCTTGGCCAATAAGGTGATTTGGGATTGCCAGCTTGGATAACAGCCCATGTGGGGGGTGGGGCTTAAGAGAGTGAAGGGTTTGGAGGGACATGGGGAGGTCAACGAGGTGGAAAGGGACAGGTTTGGGGTATTATAAGTTTGGCGGGAAAACAGTTGGGGGAGATGTACAGTGTTTAAAAGCGGGTTTAAACTTTGGGGACTTGGCAATTTTAGTCCCCAAAAGTATATATCTCTCTTTCAAATTTCGTCCTTGTGTTTAATGATAGTTTTGGAAATTGGCAGAAACACCCCCCAAGTGTTATATAGTGTGTTGCAAGTGTAGTCCTTTGGATGTACAACAATTTGCCTTTGGCAGATTGGGTCCTTGTGGTATATCTTTGGTGTATTGGCAGATTGGGTCCCTCACAAGCATCTTCTCTATTTCCTTCATTAAATAAGTTAGGGACTTGGCAATTTTGGCCCCTAAACTTATTTTTCTTCATTTATGGCTTTGACTTTTGGATTTGTCGGGGTTGACTTTGGTTGACTTTTTCAGACTTGGGCTTTGTCTTGACTTTGTCTTTTCCACGCTTTTCTATTTCGTGTCCGGTTTTGTCGTTTTGGCTTTGTTTTTCGTCCTTTTCTTAGATATCCGTTCCTGCACAACACAATTAGCAAAACAAGCATATATTTGGCATTTTAAGTCCGATTTTGGTTATTTTAACTTGTTTTTAAAGGTAAAAGGTATGGTAATGAATACACATACCAAACTCACATAAGAGGGACTAATGGAATGATGCTGCAATGTCGCCATGTCCCATGGAGAGAGCTCGATTAAGCTAATGGCGAAGTGTACAGCCCAATAGAAATAAAATCCAAAAGATGGACACTGAGCTGTGGGATTTGACCATGAAGAACATGATTTTGGCGGCGTATTACTCAATAGATTTTAGAGTTGACTATGAAGTGCACCAAATGGTACCCCGAGAGAGGACGGGTTGAGAAATTCATTGGAGGACTCCCCGATAACATCTAAGGGAATGTAATTGCCGCTGAACCTACAAAACTTCAAGATGCCGTTTGAATTGCTAACAACTTAATGGATCAAAAGTTGAAGGGATATGCTGTGAAGAATGCTGAGAACAAAAGAAGATTGGAGGTCAATCAGAGAGACAACCGTGGATAGTAGCCACCATTCAAAGGGCCAAATGTTGGAGGTCAGAATGTGGCGAGAGCCTATACGGCTGGCAACAATGAGAGAAAACTATATAATGGACCGTTGCCTCTCTATAACAAGTATAAGCTTCATCATGAAGGGCCTTGCACTATGAGATGTGGAAAGTGTAACAAGGTTGGGCATTTGACCCGGGATTATAAGGTCACAAATCTCACTACTTCTACTCAGAGGTGCCAAGTAGTGAACCAGAGAGTTTTAACTTGTTTTGAGTGTGGAAGGCAAGGACACTACAGGAGTGATTGCCCAAAGCTGAAAGATCAAAACCGTGGAAATAAGGCTGGAAACAAGAATGGTGTTGGTGAAGCAAGAGGAAAATCATATGTGCTAGGTGGAGGAGAAGCTAACCCCGATTCAAATGTCGTCAAGGGTACGTTTCTTCTCAACAACCATTATGCTTCTATGATATTTGATTCAGGAGCCGTTCGAAGTTTTATGTCGACTACTTTTAGTACTTTGCTTGATATAACCCCCGATACTTTAGATGTTAGATATGCTGTCGAATTAGCTGACGAGAGAATTTCTGAAACTAATACCATACTTAGAGGCTGTACGTTAGGATTGTTAGGTCACCCATTCAATATTGACCTAATGCCAGTAGAAATTGGTAGTTTTAACATCATCATCGACATGGATTGGTTAGCGAACCATCATGCGGTAATCGTTTGTGACGAGAAGATCGTGCGAATTCCCTGTAGAGATGAAGATTTGATAGTTCAAGGTGATAGAGACGGGAAAGGAGAGAAGTTAAAGTTGAGCATTATATCGTGCACTAAGACTCAGAAATATATTAAGAGAGGTTGCCTAATTTTTCTGGCACAAGTGACGAAGAAGGAAACCGAAGACAAGTCAGAGGTGAAGCGACTTGAGGACGTGCCGACTGTATGGGACTTTCTGAAGGTATTCCCAGAGGATTTGCTCGAATTACCACCATCTTGACAAGTTGAATTTCAAATCGACTTGGTCCCTGGTGCTGCACCTGTGGCACGCGCCCCATATAGATTAGCACCGACGAAAATGCAAGAATTGTCTACTCAGCTGCAAGAAACTTTCTGACAAGGTATTTTACAAATCGAGTTCCTCACCCTGGGGGAGCCCCATATTCTGAAGAAACGATATCCTCATTCTGAGAATCGATGAATTGTTTGATTAGTGTTGCAAGGTCAAGAGTCAACTCCTGAAATCGACCTGAGATTTGGTTATCAACAACTAAGAGTTTCGATAGGAATGACATTACCCAATAGACGTCATTTTAGGACACGCTACGGTCACTATGAGTTTCAAGTGATGCCGTTTGGACTGACTAACGTACCGGCGATATTCATGGATCTGATGAATCGGGTGTGCAAACCGTACTTAGATAAATTCGTGATCCTTTTCATTGATGACATCTTGATTTACTCTAAGAGCAAGGAAGATCACGCAGAACACCTTAAGTTAATTTTAGAGTTGCTTAAGAAGGAAGAATTGTACGCCAAGTTTTCGAAGTGTGAATTTTGGCTGTCGAAGGTATAATTTCTTGTTCACGTGATTGATAGTGAAGGAATTCACGTGGACCCAGCTAAGATTGAGTCAATCAAGGATTAGGCATCGCCCAAGACTCCAACATAGATTCGTCAATTTCTAGGTCTTGCTGACTATTACCGACGATTTATTAAAGGTTTCTCAAAAATTGCCAAGCCTATGACGAAGCTGACTCAAAAGAAAGTGAAGTTTAATTGGAGTGAAAAGGCAGAAGCTGCATTTCAACTGTTGAAGCAAAAACTGTGTAGTACACCAATTTTGGCTTTACCTGAAGGAAGTGAAAACTTTGTGGCTTACTGTGAGCTTCTCGTAAAGGATTGGGCGCAATTTTGATACAAAGGGAGAAGGTCATAGCCTACGCGTCACGCCAACTTAAGATTCATGAGAAGAATTACACTACACATGACTTAGAGCTTGGAGCTGTAGTGTTTGCTCTCAAAATATGGAGACATTATTTGTACGGCACGAAATGCGTTGTGTTTTCACATGAACATGAATATTTGCAAACATATTCTAGGATTCATTAAAGAATTGAAACATGAGACAACGGACTGTTAGAGCTTTTGACGAGCAACAACTGCGAGATTCGTTATCATCCAGAAAAGGTGAACGTGGTGGCAGATGCCTTGAGCCGAAAGGAACGGATTAATCCTCTACGAGTTTGAGCTTTGGTTTTGACGATTGGTCTGAACCTTCCTGTAAAAATTTTAAACGCTCAAGTTGAGGTGAGGAAAGGGGAGAATTTTAGAACCGATGATCTATGTGGTATGATTAAGAAGCTAGAGCAACGTAGTGATGGAACGTTATGCTTGAATGGGAGAAGTTGGATACCTTGTTTTGGTGACTTAAGAGAGTTGATTATGCATGAATTGCATACGTCAAAATATTTAATCCATCCTGGATCGGACAAGATGTACCAAGATTTAGAGAAACTGTATTGGTGGCCGAATATGAAGGATAAGATTGCCACCTACATTAGTAAATGTTTGACCTGTGAGAAAGTCAAGGCCGAATACCAAAAACCATCCGGTTTGTTGGTTCAACCTGTGATCCCGGTATGGAAGTGGGAGAACATTACTATGGATTTCATTACTAAGTTACTAAAGACATCATCTGGTCAAGATACAATTTGGGTAATTGTAGACCGACTCACAAGGTTCGCTCATTTCTTACCAATGAAGGAAACTGATTCAATGGAGAAGTTGACGAGACAATACTTGAAGGAAGTAGTCTCAAGACATGGTGTGCCAGTTTTGATTATGTATGATCAAGACAGTAAGTTTACATCTCATTTCTTGAAATCACTAAACGAAGCCCTAAGTACTCAATTGGATATGAGTATGGCTTACCATCCACAGACTGATGGTCAGCGTGAGAGAACCATCCAAACCTTAGAGGACATGCTACGTGCTTGTGTGATTGATTTTGGGAAAGTTTGGGATAGACACCTAGCTTTGGAGTTTTCCTATAATAACAGTTATCACACTAGTATCAAATTTGCACCATTTGAAGCTCTGTACGCCGAAATGTCGATCTCTTTTATTGGGCTAGGTATGGCTGATTTCTCAGCATCTCACAGTAGTTCGTAAATTGTTCATGAAACAACTAAGAAGATCATTCAGGTCAAGAAACAAATTCAAGTTGCACGAGATAGACAGAAGAGCTACGCTAATAGGAGACGTAAGCTATTGGAATTTGAGGTTGGAGATAAAGTCATGTTGAAAGTGTCGCCATGGAAAGGACACACACACACCCACACACACAGAGGAGAGCCTGACACACCCATTGCTAAATTAGGAACTTATCATGATCTTGCTAAAAGTGGATATGAGCTTTGCTTATCAACTTGACTCCCGGAAGCATGGAGCCGCAGTTCAACAGTACTTTTTCTAGTTTCCAAATCTGTTAATGAAGTGGTCTCCATAACGATACCCTAGCTACTCGTTAGATGAATTCTATAATTTCACATCATAACAAACGTATATTTCATTGCAGAAACCAGTTGAACACATATGGATCGAGTAGTTAAACGTAGCTAAAGTAACCGCATTACTAATCGCTAAGGCCGGTGGAATCTTCGATACGAGCGCCCCAGAATTACTGGGAGCGCTCAGGGACCAAATATGAAAAAAATTAGTACCTCACTTTGTTAACCCTGATCTTCACGTCTTTAACTTTGAGGACACAAAGCACTTATTAAAACGTGGGAGCAGCGCAAGTTTCACACCCAAAAAATTTTCATGGTGAATACACATTTAAACTTTTCGCGTCATTATGTTTTTACTTTCTTTATACGTTCGTTTGAATTTTGCAGTTTACCGAGAAATTAACCCCACGTACAAATTCCTAAAAAACTGTCAACGACAGCGTTCCGACTTTCTCTTGGTTTTTTATTAGTTTTAGATATTATTTGAATATTTTATATTTTCTAGATGTTTTCGTAACTTTACTGATCACTCCCGTATTTATTTTTACGCTTAACGTTTTTAAATTACATTTTTCGCATTTTTGACTCTAACGAACCCCGGCACTCGAAATCTTTTTCGTGTTCTCACTTAGTTACGTCCATCTCATTTGATAAGCCTCTAAACTTTCCGTTTCCCCCTCCCTTGTCATATATGAGACTCCTAAACCAAACAAATCTAGCACTCCATAAATGCGTCTTGCACACATTAAATACAAGATCGTCTTTTGAAAATTCCCCTGCATGGTGTGCATGAAAACAGTAGAACATACAATGATAGATCAGGCATTCACATGCATATTTCCATTAAGAAAATGACAACTAGTCACATTGATCTTTGTTAGACGCAGCAACCTTTGACTTGAAATTCTAATCTACTACCTAATACAAGAACTAGAAACAAAAAAATATGAACCTAGAGTTCCTTGTGGTTTGAGCGAACCCACACACATCTCACACATGGTGTGTGTTGACATTTCTCCTTTGGTCATTTTAATGACTAAAACCCTAACTCTTGTGCCTATAAATACTACTCTATCACACACCTAGTCATTTTCTTATTTTTACTCAAGCCTCGTCAAAATTTCACATCTCTCTTTCCCCCCTCTCCCTAGCTTACGGCCAACAAACACCCCTATAGGGTTTCTATATCTTTGATTTCTAGCAAGATCCAAGTATACAAGGTTCATTTCTAAGGTTATCTAACAGAGTGATCAGCAAGTATTTCATTCTTGGATTTATAGAAGATTTTCTACACATCAGCATCTAATAATTAGGGTTTGGTATTATTTAGGGGTTTTCAAGATCTGTGATTTTTATTACTTTGTTTTTCATCATTATGTTATCTTGAGAATCTTTGTCTTGTGATCTACTTATGTTCTTTTATAATATTTCAAGATTCATACATCCACATGTCTTATGTTTAGAATTTTTGAAGACTATAAAGTCAGATAATATTATAAATATGATGGTTGCTTTGTTTCACTCTTATTTAGATAATATTATTTATTTGGTGAGACATTAGAGCTGGTTGCACAGTGTTGCAACTTTTTTTATAGAAATAAGGCGAGGATATGAGGTTATTTAGGTGTGGTTTGGTATGGACTTATTGTATATAGATTGATACTAGATGAACACTATGTGAACATTTGGGATGGATTTTGGTTGCGTTTTTTTGATAACATAGTAAGTGATTGCTGATCCGAAATTTTTTTGAGGCTTTTTGAGCAACTCTAGGAATACACACACATTAGTCATAAAAGTAGACTTTTAGACTAGCTCATTTCGAGTAGTAAGAGTTTTTATTATATCTACTCACACGAAAAACGTACTGAAAACACCAAGTAAGCCAGAAATGATTAACTTGAATCATTTTTTTGACAAAACCTATAGGAATTGTAGCTGTGTGAAACATCATTAAACCATGGGTCTTTACGGATCAACTTCAGACTTAGTTTCTTGAACCTTCTAAACACCTAAAACAACATTATTAATCACATATAAACTTATAGTCCCTTTTAAAGAGCGTCATTAACATATTTTTAGGAAAAAGCGTAAAGTTTCTAAAAAAGTAAGTTTGGAAAAATCAAGTCAGGAACACATAGTAAGTTAAGCGAATTATGGAGCTAAGTTTGCGTTTTGACACAGAATTGGAAAACGTACAATTAATATCGTGACGGTATTAACGTCCCGAAACTAAAAAACTATTTCTAAAATAGAAACTTGCTAAAAATAGTAATTTTTGGTTAAAATGCCAGAAACGTACTGAAAAACTATATGATTCTTTAATTCGTCATTGATTTGTCTATATTCGAAACCAAAGCAAACACACATGGAAGTCTTTTTTGACACAATGATGAACTATTGTGCAATTCAAGGCAATACTTTCCGTGTTTCTAAGATACACGCGATATTTATTCCTAGGTCGACGGCTACAGATTTCTAACATCTATCTTGTACACTTGCATATTTATCTCATTTGCTCAATCTTGCTAAGGTGTAGTTCATAGCCCCCCGTTCTCACTAATCATTTTACCTTTACTATTTTTGGGTGACAAACCATTGCTTGCCTTTTAAACTATGGACACATTACTACATTCGTTTTCTTTTCTCTCCTGATACGTGTTGCCTAAGTACGAATAACCACCTAATGGCCAAATATTAATCAGAACGATCAATTACTTTAACCAGACTTTACTGGTTTAAGTATGCGCGAATGTTTATAACATTGATCTCAATTCTGGGAGTAATTATCCCTATCCGGGTGTACAACGTGCGCTTAATACTAGAATTCTGAGTCCCGAACAAACGAATATATACCATGTCGGATTTTCAATAGATGATCTTGGTCGGATACCTTTAGGGCGAGTAATTCTATTTGGCATATAATATGCTTCATTTATGAGCACACACACACACAGCTTACGCACAAGTAAATAAATTCTTTTTATAGAAGTTGTTAGCGTTATAACTGTCCACTGCGTACTGTACTTGTGGTTCACCTTTAATACATAAACTAAACCATGAATTACACTCACGTTATGATGACCTTTTAGCTATTTTTCTCAGTGCCTTTAGCCGTGGATGTCTTTGCTTGCTATATATGTGTTTGCCTTGATTGGACTGATTATTCACAAGATTGCTATATCTATACACACACACACACACGTCTATTCTAAAACTTTTAAATCGCTTTTCTCGCCATATTTATCTTTAAACATATGTAAATCCTTTATTTATTTTTAATTAATGCAATGTGTTGGATTTCAACTTACCCTTATAGTCGTTCTTTTGTATCTTGTGTGATTGTATTATACTCCACGCCCCCAGTACAACATGTATTCTTCCAGGCCACGTTTGGGGTTGTGTACAGATTTCCACTTTTATGATTTTAAATATAAATTCATAATATGAACAGTGCAATTTCAGATTTAATCAATATCAAGCATGCATGAGTTAAATGGCTCCTAATTATTATAATTCTAAGGGTTAATTGTTCATATAAAACATGGATTAAGGTTTCCTAATCTAATTATACTTAACCCAGATCAAGAAATTAAACAAATTAATGATAAATGATCTTAAGGAATGAAATCAACCTACCCTAGGCATGAATTTAGGAAGGTTAGTGGATTTGATGTCTTGAACTTTTCTCTTTGTTTGGTTTTGTGTTTGAGTGTGTGTGAGAAAATCTTTATAAATGGTTGAAATCGTGTTTGGAAAGTTTTATCAAGGAAATTTACGCAAAAGTGCGACTCACTTACTCGAAGTGTGGCGTACTTTTTATATATATATATATTATTTTTTCTATTACATAACCTTATATTATACACATAATTAAAACATGAACTTAATCTATCACATTAGCTTAATACATATCATATATTGGATTAACATCCTTACATCAAATGTAATCCATTATGGATTTATACATATAATTTTTATTTTTATAATATTTTATTCCATAAACCAGTTGGGTGACATGATATCACTCAACTTATGGAACTTTGATAATTTTTGGTCTGTTTTCTTTGTTGTGAACCCTTGTGAATAGATGTTCCCATACGGATCAGTTAGTCTTATTTTCATCTGCCAATGTCCTGTCGCTTCTTCTTCTTTCGTATATGAGCCTTTATAATCAGGCTTCCAGTTGACTTGCGTAAGTGGTACGGGTAATGAACCAAGGAAGCTAACTGCTTTCTTCTAAACACTAATTTTTCTGAACGGGTTTTTTACTGCTTGTATAGCTGATGATCGATCCTCAGGATTAGCACAGTTTAGATACGGAGCAGGTCTTGGGCCATATATTGGTGCCCCAAACTTATTTCTCTTGATCACATATTCCTCTTCATCATCAGTATCACTTTCAGCTGTTCTCAGAATGTCAAATCTTACAGCTCAGAAGGTGTGATGACAGACTCCATTAAAAGTTGAGAAAATTCTTTCCGAGGTGTTAAGTAGACTACCCATCGTACGTAGGAATCCCCGACCAACCACAATTGGTACGTCACGGTCGATTAGTATATCCAGGATGATGAACTTTGCGATTATTGTAGTCACTCCTACTTGACAAAGAACATTAGATAGCTTTCCCATTGCTT